>LPNX010195172.1:289858-378907 GCA_001517045.1 Pseudotsuga menziesii | reverse complement strand
GATATATTCAGTTTAATGCATGAAAATGACAGAAACAGGAATAACACAACAAAACCACAACACCAAATATAACGTGGTTCACCCCCAGTGTAGGGGCTACTTCCACAAACTGCGTTTTATTCCTCTTTCCTCAAAACCACAGTTTATCTGCGCACTCAGCTACAGATTTCTTCAGCTTTTGACAGCCGCGCACATAGCAGCAGGCTTCTGTGCACACAGCTGCAGACCTTTCTTACTTTCTTACAAAAACCCTCTGCGCACACAGCTGCAGAGGTCGTCCACGCACACAGCTGGGACTTGTCCTTTCCTTGCCAAAAAACCAACCTTACTTCACCTTATCTTTCTTACATCAAAAATCCTAACCTATCCATTTTCCATAAGCGCTTATTTATACCGCGCAGCTTTACAAAAACCATGGTCTTAAACCATGGGCACCCACAAAACCCTAAACCCTGGATTTAAACCATGGGCTTATTACAAAAAGAGAGGGTTTTGACTTACCCTGACACCCCTAAGACTATTTTGACCCAAAGCTCCGCTTATAAATTAACCGCGGAGTTACCCCCTATGGGGTATGCGCCCCAACACCTCAATATCTACAACTGTAGGTTGAGTAGCTGTAGATTTAGAAGTCTGTTGATCAACCTTATAACCTGAAATCAAATGGATACCATGCATACTCCTTGTAACTCTTCGTGAAAACGATAGGTTTTCAAAACCAAGCCCTTCCTTGTCACAACAAATCTGAGCCAAATGATCTAATTTATGCATAGATTCTTTGTTGCATTCATCAGGTTTATTTGCTTCATCATTATTATCATTTTCACCTTTGGCTAATCCTTCTTTTATGTTTGCAGGGTTGCTATCATTCTCACCAGGTAAGGGTTCATCCAAGATTTCCCTAAAATTGCAAGGAACTGAATCCCTGTCGTCATTCTCATTAATCTCATTGTTTACGTGCATTTTTACGACCTCGGATTCCTTGACCTCTGAACTATTAACTCCGAGATTTATGACCTTTCGTTTCCTACGAGTTCGTGGGGATGGATTAGGCCAATACTGCGTCGGCCCCAATTGACAATCAACTAGAAACTTATCCCAAGACACACCCTTGGAAGATAATTGGAATTGCAATAATATTTTTATCAACCCATGGTGACAAAGACTACTGTCAGGGTTATTGAAATTCCTAACAGACTGCGACATTTTCTTAAGACTTTGCCATAGATAGAAGGGCAAATTAAGCTTGCAACCCTTTACTACTAACAGTAACCGTAAATGATATAAGTGTAAATGGGAGTATCGTCCACAATAGGACACGTACCTTACTAAGATTTCATAGTAAATTCTCCATTTGGGCTTCATAAATTTCACAGGGACGCCTATCTTCAGCTTCGTATCATCCGGTAATGGCATTAACAGAGCCAAGCATTTCTTCTTATTGACCATAGTGCCCTTAAACCAGCATTCTCCAACCTGTGGGAGTTTAGTGGCTTCAGCAATCTTATCTTCGTTGATAACAAACTCGAAACCCCCAATTTGCACCCCGTCATCTTCAAAATTCATGGCGAACATCTTAGAAATATCCACATGGTGACCATCAAAACTCCTAAAGAAATTTTCCCATCCCATTTTCTCGAATTTCTTGGCAACTTCCTGGTTGGCTTCTATAAGTTCAGACCCCAAAATCTCAAACCGATTCAAAGGAGACATGGTTTCTTCTGCACTCTCCTGTCTTCGACCTGAAACGAATGGAGAAGTGAACACAGAAGGGATAGGTATCCATACATACGACATGATGGGTTATTTTCACATGCTTCAAATCTAATCAGAGATACAATCTCTGAACCTGCCATTTTAGCAGGATTTTAAGCAGTGATAAGTGTTACAACTTCACATTATACCATGATTTATGCCAGTTTATCTACGCTTAACCATGACTGTTAGTAATAACCACTAACTTGGAGAACCAGATATACGGTGACTGATAGAATCATCATTTCAACCATTGATTATTGACAGTGGTTCATAATTAATAGGTACAACGACGTAAATCGAAATGACCATCAGCATTTAACACTGTCAATACGATATTTTCATATGCATACAACTGTCGACTCTGTTAAGAGGTGTAAGCCATGTTTTCATACCAGCTCATTAATCCAAATGATTAATCATTTATCAACTTGACAATTGGCTTATTGCATGGCCAGCTAAGCCTAACAGTCATCCCTATTTTAATCATGTTACGTAGTGGTATACAGGGTAATAAGATCGCACTCCAATGTTAACAATGCTTTGATAAAATAGCTAGATTAATATCTATGCTATGTATGTACAGGACTAAGTTTTAAACCCTTCAAACATTCTATCAACTCATATCTAATCATTAAATTAAATAATAAACTATCATAAGTGAAAATTTCCTATACAAACATCATTTATCCGTTAACTATGATATTTACAAAATGTCGTAGTATGGTATTACATATGATATAAAATTTGAAAGTCACTCTTAGTTTCATGGCTTAGGAACAATAATACCCTACTCAACATAAAATGTGTTTCATTGAATTTCTCTTGGCACATTATTTTAAATTCCTTAAGCCACATAAATTCCTTTTAATGATTTTAATAAACTCATGAAAATTTATGAAACTACTAACAATTGTTTTAAAGGCCAAGTTTATAAGCAAGTTTCTTTCAGCTCCAGAATCATTATAATTTTCCTTTGATTGAGAGTACCTTCAAAATCAATGATTCTGAAGGTGCTCTTTCATAATTTTTAATTGATAAATCACATAAAAGCTTATCTCTCTTCATTTTTTTAAGAAATGAAGAGGTTGTTGCTGGCTTCCAACAGGACTGTCCCGGTCTTTCCCTTGTGTCAGAAGTGTGGTCTAAACATCCTATGTCATCAATCTCTGATCATCATGTTGATGATTCCCATTAGAGGAAATTTGGGGTCTAAAATGGGCCTTATAAGAAAACGTGCCAAAATAAGTTTTTGTGAGCTGGAATTCAAGAACCAATAGAATTTCAATAAAATAAGTCAACCATAATGGTTGAATTGACATATTTGTCATTAAAAAAAACTACTTTTTTTGTTCGTATTTTCGACATATCTCATTGTGTTTTTACTCAAATTTCAATCGGGAGAGCTCGTTGGATGCGGAATTCGATTCCGCATCCAACGAGTACCCACAATGCATACTTTTGACAGACACCGCTACCCCAAAAATAAGAAATACCTGAAAAAGCGTGATGATGATGTCATCATCACATTATTTTAACTATTATTTTATTATTTTCCTTAGGAGGCCCATTTTAGACCCCAAAATTCCTCTAATTCCATCAACCAGTGAATCTTTAGTTAAGATTCAAAAAGGAAAGGTCAAATATCGTTGCTTTCTATGTAAGGATATGCACCGCACTTACCTTTGTCCTCACATGGATGAAGCTTCAAAATTGTTGGAATATCTTACTGTTCCTTAGCAACAACTTCCAACAGGTTATCGTAAGTTGTCCCTTGACCTTACGTTGGTTGATCAAGTGGTCAATCCAAGTACATCCTTGGTTGATCCCACTTTTCTGTTAAAGAGTGAAGTTGAAGTGGTCGATCCAAGTCCATCCTTGGTTGATCCCACTCTTCCTTTGGAGAGTGAAGTTAAAGTGTCCGAGTCAATGTCATCTCCACGTGATCCAACTCTTTCTTAAGAGAGTGTTGAGACTGAAGTAGTCCCTTCGATAAATTCTTCATCTTCTCCCTCTTTTCCACTTGAGAGTGAAAACCATCCTGTTGAATTTTTCGTAGTTAGTTCTACTCGTTCTATGCACGAAGAAATTTTGTCTCTTTCGACAGAACTCTCTCCAAGTAGTGAGGTTATTTCCTTTGACTGGAGTAACCGAACAAAATCTCATCTTAATTCGAGTGTTCCTTTCCAGATAGTCGTACGAGTTAATTTTAAGAGTATTCTCTGCACTATCATCGACAAAGGGGCTTATGTTAGCATTCTATCCTCTACTACTTGGAAAGGCATAGGTTCTTTTTCACTTGTGCCAGCTACCGATTAGATACTAGCTTTTAATCAAATACCTACTGCGCCTTTAGGGATCCTCACTCAGTTGCCCATTACTTTGAAAGGAAAAACTATCTGTATCAATGTTATGGTAGTCCAAGGTCCCTTAGATTTCAATCTTATCCTTGGGCATGATTATGTTTACGCCATGAAATTTGTAGTGTCCACACTCTTTCGAGTGATGTATTTTCCCCATGATGGGAAGATTGTGGTTATTGATCAGCTTTCCTTTGTTAAACCTGATTATCGTGTGACTCCTAGTCATCAGACTTCCCTGAATGTACCGCATGTTCTTGTGGTTCCTTCCCCTTCTAGTTAGATTCTCCCCATCATAGGTAAAATGGGGGGAATGGCTCCAGCCACTGGAATTCAAACTGGAGTTAAGTCGTTAGCTTCTTATGTAAGGGGGAAACCCACCAACCTCTGGACATCATGTTGGATTTAAATTTTTTGCGAGCATAGTTCTTATCCTGTGTCAATATCGTTAAAAAATGAAACAGGCATTGTGAGCGTAGTTCCCATTCTGTTTCAAGCTTGTTAAAAAGTGAAATAGATGCTTGTGAGGATAGTTCCTATTCTATGTCAAGCTCGTTAAAAAATGAAACAGATGTCCTCAAGCATAGTTACTTTATGTTTCAAGCTTGTGTAAAAATGAAACAGGTCCCTACAAGCATAGTTACTTTCTATTTCAAGCTTGTGTAAAAATGAAACAGGTCACCTTTGAGTAGTGTTTATTATCAGTTTCAAGCTTGTTAAAAAATAAAACTGACCTTTAGCAAAGTTCCTTTTTCCTGTCAATCTCGTTAAAAAATTAAACAGATCTTTCCATTGTGTCAAGACTCAATATTTGAGCCTGCATTTCATCCACTTGTAAAGAAGATGAAATGAAGCTTGGGGGGCATGTACCCTATCTCTTTATTAGTGTTAAGTTACTTGACAGTTATACTGGGGGCAAGTACCAACCACTGGACATCATGTTGGGAAATAACCTAGCAATACAAGCCATTTTGAGCATAGTTTGTTTTAGTTTTGAGCTCGTTAAACCATGAAACCATATTTTGAGCATAGTTCATTTTCTATTTCAAGCTCATTAAAAAATAAAGTAGGTTTCCTTAAGCATAGTTTACCTTTTGGTTTCAAGCTTGCATAAAAATGAAACCATTTTTTGAGCATAGTTACTTTTCTGTTCCGAGCTCGTTAAAAAATGAAGCAGATAACCTAAGCATGCTTTCAACTGATCTTCGAGCTCGTTAAAAATAGTAAGATGGTGTTGAGCTTACTTTTCATTTTTTGTGCTCTAGTTAAAACATGAAAACTGGTTGGATCTTACTTTATCGCTTTTTCGTGCTCTGGATTCAAACATGAAAAAGGTTCTGAGTGCCTTTTATACCTTTAGCGTGCTCGATAAAATGTCAGTGAAGAGGTATCGAGTATAGTTTTACTATTTTTCAGACTCATTAAAATTGGATTATGAAAAAAGAACTCATTCCGGAGTTATATTTAAGCTCTTTTCAGTCTAAAAAAAAACACAAAAGGATTGCCAAGTGAGTTTGTTATGTTCACGCTTGTAAAAGAAACAGAACGGTCGACTAGCTGGGGATAGGTTATCCCTTTTTCAGACCAACTGGCCTTATTTACGAAAAAGGACTCTTTTTGGAGTATTCTTAGTCATTTCACACTCTCTAAACATGAAACGACAAATGAGTTTTCTTTCATCAGACTCATAAAATCAAACGATGAAGGACCCTTTCTGGGAATGAACCCCTCTTTTCTTAGGTTCATAAAACATATGAAATTGGATTCATCTGAAGGATGAGCTATATCGAGCATTTGTTACCCTTTTCTAGCTCATTAAAAAGCAAAGAGGCACTCATCAATCATGATGGGGAAATTAAGGAAAGAGTTTGTATTTTGCTATGGCAATACATAGTCACTCTTGAACATGGCACTCATTTGCATATGCATTTCAATACTTGGGTAGTTATTTTGTCTTTGAGTCCTGCTAATTCCTAGATTCTTCTTACTCCTTTGAGTTTTCCAAGAATACTCTCACCGTCAGTTGCATTGGGGGATTGGTCTCATTCTCGAGTCAATACTACCAAGTCATGCCATGCCCATGTTCAAGAGAAGTTTGGTCATCTGTTCACTATCTACAGTCAGTTTACTTTCTATCATGTTGGTCATCCCTGAGTCAGTTTCATACATCACTCTGTTGTCCGGTTTAATCCAAAAGATCTTTTATCATGTTTCATGTTGATTATGGGGGGTTCATCATGGCCCTCCTTCGATGGGTCTATTCTTGTTGACTTCAACTCCTTATCCAAGAATTAGACTTAGAAACCAAGTCAAGTACCTTGGGCCTTTATGCCTTAATGGCAAGTTACCTCACTTTCAACATGAGTTTATATCATTGGCTCTTGATTGAAATATCTCATTGAGTGTTAGAGTCCAATTCCTTTATTCACATTCGATGGTATATACTAAGATACCTTGGGAATCATTGACATCAATGGTGATTTCCCTCACACTTGTTAACAGTTTACATCATTGACTAGTAATCAAGTGGTTTCTACCATGTTCGATATCAAGACATTGTAATCACATGGTTAGATTTGTATCATTGTGGGATCATCTTGAAGACCCTAGGTTGTCCGATATCTTCACCCAAGTTGTGATGGAACTTTGTTTTGAGTCATATTACATAGATCCACCTTTGTATTGGTCATGGTTGTGTTATTATCTCATCATGGATCTACGCTTGTGTCTAGTAGCCATGATTGTGTTCAGTCGGTCTCTACTACCATGGATCTACATTGTATTGGTTGGTAGCCATGTTATGAATCATATGATATTTGAGTCAATGGTACTGCAGCAGCTTCCAACCAACATCCTTGCCTTAGATTTCTTCATATTACAAAGCATTCACCTATCGCATTCCTCTAGATTCATGCTTTGGGGGGCATTCTGTTCCAATAAAATCTTGCACTCTTGATCCATGTGTCAACCCTTTTCCTAATCCCCAAGTTTCTCTCTGCTAAAGTTGACTGAGATTGAGTTTTTTTCCTGCCTTTTTTCCCTCTCTAGGAAGTTCGGTGCCTTTATCCTTCATTCTAGGTGCGTCGACGGTGCTTTTCTCCTTCATGTTAGGTGCACCACTGACCGGAGCTCTATCTCCCACTACTACGAGCGTCGACGATGCCTTTTCCCTTCCTTCTAAGAGTGTCAGTGGCATTTTGAGGGAAAAAAATGAAGATTTGAGACCCTTCTCGAAGGTGGATGAGGTGGATGTCTATCCCTAATATATAGGTGAGGTGGCATTCGGTTCCTAACCTATAGGGAAGATCCCTTTGATCCCTCCTCCTAATACTCAACATACTCTATCCCTTTAGCCTTATAAATTAAACCCTCTCTCCATTTGGAAGGGAGGAAGGTCTATGGTACTTTTATGCTAGTGGAATTTCTAGGTGGCTTAGTATATTGCTTTGGAGGTTTGGATTTGTCTTGGATTGTTGGATGGAATATTGCAGCGTTAAGGCTACGTTGTGATGTTCCTTCTCATTGTAATTATATGTATCTCCTTGATTACATTAATACAAATCTATTTCCATAAACGTTGTTGTGTTGATGATTTTTAGAGCTTTCTTTCTTAACTATTAGCTTAGATCAATTATATGTTTGGATACACATATGTTGTTTGCTTGTTTCCACATGCTTTACAGGGTTTTGTAGCTATAGATCTGAAGATTCTGGAGCTTGGATCAATAGAGAGAAGAGGATCTACGAATATCAGGTAAGTGATCTACCTGTTACTTTGCATTTCTGATTGATCTAGGAAAGTAGATTGTATTCTGTGTTTGATTTGTTCTAGATCCACTTGGACTAGGGAGATATAGCTTGATTCTGATTGAGTATATTATCCGATAACAACTTGAAAGAATCCATCAATCAGGGGACATTGATGTATTCCCAAAACTGTCGATGGTGAGAGGACCTACCACTGATGATTGTAAGTATCAAGGCACTCAAATGACTCTAGACTCCTATTCCAGAATAAATGATCTGAATTCGATGGAATGGAATCTGTTGGAAGGAGGGAACTAAGGAATCCCCCATCAACCAACACCAGGTACTCAGCAACACTGTATATATGTGAAAAAAATCAAACAAAATGTGCACGAACCAGTAACTGTACCGGGAATGGCTGACATGCAAAGTCAAGATAACTAAGGAATGGTCGACTTAGGATTCAACTACCTTTGAACAAGAGCATAAGGTGAATGGAGACTAAAGGTAGGAAGCATGGACTTGATATGCAAGCTGGGACATCTCTGTGACATAGGAGGCATCGAAAGAGGCTCCATTGGGACTAGAAGCATAACCATTTAGTGGAGATAAAATCAGATTAACGAGTATAGCTCCTAAACCCAAACTAATAACCCAACCAACATATGTGATATACAATGCTCTATTTGAAAGCAACACGACTCAACTGCTGCCAAAGATAATATCATTTCACGTTCGGCTTTTTATGTTTTTTTTTGGACTTTTTCAGAGGTTGAAAATCTTGAAAAATAATAAAATTTCTTTATAGTACATAGCTAGGAGGAGACGAGTGTCGTGAGAAAGAAAACTAGTTCCAAGAAGTGGAATATACCTATGATCAATGCAAGAAAGAAAGTGCAGGATAAGTACACTTGGGGGAAGGCCTCCTCTCGGTAAAGGGTGATCAAGATGCAAAAAATATAAAAAGGCTCTGCTTGGCTAGAATCGAGACAAGATCGGGTTACATGGCTTATAACTCTAAAGCAAGGAGTCATCATAAAGCTCAATAAGGCAAGAAAAACTCATGAAATGCAATTACAACTTGATATATACAAGGGAGTACCTAGGGAATGTCCAGCATAAATTTCAAGAGGAGTGTGAAGCTCTTTCTCAAGGTCCTGGAGGGACTAAAAAGGGACTCCCCAAACCTAAAGGAGAAATCTCAGCATGGGAACCAAATGCAAAATAGGATCTAACTAGGGCACCAATGTATAGCAAGTCTCTACCATCCACATAATATGACTTCTAATAGCAGCATGAAGGTTCCGTGACATTATGGAATGGGTTCGTACCTAAGGTTAATATGAAATGGTCATAAGGTCATGAAAAATGCAAGTGGATGTGAAATTCTAACCTATATTCCAGTTCAGACAATATACCTATGATAGGCACCAATGAGTCAAAGTCTTAGTAAAATATCACTCAAATATGGTCCCTACATTAAAAGTTAGTCCAAACAGTCCAAAACTATATCAAAGTGAGTAAAAATTTCAAAACAAAATCTATAAAATAGTGAAAAAAAAATTCCATACCATTTGGAATCTCACCCCACATAGTGCTTTTGAACCCAAAATTTGAAAAGATGATTCCAGGAGCCACGATCCACAAAGTCACAAACCACTTGGAGCAAGTAACTTATTATGCCCTAATATTTCATTTTGATGTTTTCATTTTTAATTTTCATGGTCAATTTTTTTTATTTTAGGCCATCCCAAAATAGGTGAAATCAGCCCATGCGGAAATCAGCTGATTTTCTGCATATTGGGCTCGACATATGCGAAAAAATATTCGATACCCACGTATGTACGCAGTTATTTTGAAAAAATTCATGTATAAGGTTGTGTTTGACAAATTCAAGGGAAAAAACTACTGAAACTTTAAATTTATTATGCAATATGGTTATAGAGTGGTGTGAGAGAGAACATGAAGATGTTGGCAGGGATGTGCAAGGTGACTTACTGGCCCAACAAGCATTGAGGGATTGTGGTTTATACAAGTTCTGGCGTCTTGGTAGCTTGAGGGAAAAACCAAGATTACTCCAAATGCTAGTAGAGTATTGGGATCCTAACATAGAGACATTCCAGTTGGATGGGATGCACCATAGCCTAGAGGTTGAGAGCATATACTTCATTACAGGACTTTCCCACATAAGGGAAGTGGTGAACCTATGAGTTTGTGGGATAGAAGGAGACCTCACCATAGAGGAATACATTGTTTTTTACTATCTCTTGGATATAGAAAAGGTTGTGTCACGTCCCCAACCCTCCAACCGGCGAAGAGGACGTGACAAACACCAAACACCAATGCATATGGGCAAACAGCCCCATGAACATGGACAAGGATAAATGCTGAAATTAAAAACTTAAACATAATACATAACATGATGCATAATCCATCATGAAAGATGCATAATTACTCAACATACAAATACATGGAACCTAATTTCTCAACATGGAGAGTTACTCAATAATCAGCGGAAGCAACACACACATTCCAACATTTAACATGTTCATCATTATTAATTTTCCATCAATATAATTCCAGAGATGGAATCGTCGATAGTAATTATCTTTTGATGAAGAATTTGCTCTGCAACCAGCTACGTTGTTGCAACGTTCCACCCAACCATAGGCCATCGTTCTCATAAATCTCTTAGCAACACTACCACCCCCGAGCTGGGCATGATTCCTCAAGGAATAAGGGTCAATGCAGGCTTACACATAGCCAAGGTTTGCCAACACACATCCAAAACCACACCCTAGGGTTCACCAGGTTGTCAAGGAGCTAGGATAGGCTAAATTCCAAGCTGGTGGCCTCAACACCAGTCTTCTCATGCATCTTCAGCCTCTAGTCCTACTCACAACAATCTGAATAACGACCACTATACACCGCAGCAACACAACCCACTCACGGCTCTGTGATGAAGGCAAAGGCAACCGGGGATAGTCCCAAACCAATGATGAAACACAGCTCCAGACCACAATGCAAATCAGAGTTGTTCTTGGCCCTAGCATGGCCAAAACAACTCAACAGTAACACCCAAATCCAGGGTACATCATCAGCCACAACCCCTCAATGAATGACGCAACAATCCACAGCCCACAATGGATAAGAAATAGAACTCCCAGCATAGTCATGGGAAACTCAAATGCATACCATAGCAGAAAACAGCTCACTACGAATACATAGTGGCCCAAACGCAATTGGATACCACAGCCAACAAAAACGTGGCGAGGCTGACAGCCCCACAACATAACCAGTGAGCACGGCTCACAATAGGGGAAAACGACTCCAACGGTCTGTGCGTGAGGGATACTTGCACCAGACCCCAAAACATGAAGGAGAATATATGCACGGGCCACAAATCAAAGGAAAAACATACCTGATTCCACTCTGTTGAAAAACCTGAATGACCACCGACAAGCGGCTCCCCTCCTGGCTGCGTGAGATCCAGCAGGACAATTGCCTGTGCGTGAGGATGCACAAGACTTCTACTCCTGCGTGAGGGTGAACAGCTCCGCTTATGCACGCGGATGAACAGCAAAATGTGAGTAACGAACAGACCACCAAGATCCTACGTAGTGGGGAGTGCGTGAGGAAAATAGAACCGACCTCTGCGTGAGGATTCCCCGAACAGAAAACGCACACCCCCCTCACTCAGCTCTGCGTGAGGAGATGAAAAAATAGTGGCGAGAATGGGGAATGGGAAAGAATGGAGAGTATGGCCTCGTGGAGGTTGCTTCCAACATGAGGTCAACTCGCTGCTAGAGTGTGCACGTGGGCAAGGGCTGACAGCCTGCCACACTCCACTACCCACCATCACTGCCCCAACTACCTCAACAAAAACAATAAAAAGGTTGACAAGGGAAGATGGAAAATCAAAACAAGGTGGCAACATATGGGTTTCCCCCCCATAAACCAAGGTTTGACATCCCCCACCCCTTATCCTTTGTAATCATGCCCTTTTCATTCAACGTTGCACTTCCGTAGCTGGTTGTGGTTTATTTTTAATTGATGTGCGTGTTTACATGATGCCATACCATAATGTGCCTATTAGCATGATATACCATCGGCAACTACCCCTATTGCCGAAACATACACAACCAAATCGATGGTGGGGATTTTGCCTTTAGCTCCTCACCATGATTAATTACAATATATACATCATGCAAATGGGGTCAAAACCGGGGTGTGACATTCCCCTCCCCCTTGGAATAACATCGTCCTCGGTGTTCCAATACATAGGAATACATATACAGTACATATACAATTGCACATCAAAATTTCAAAATCTTGCAGATATGTCCAATGCTCAATCATTTACTTTGAATGTTCAATACCAAGCCTCTTGGCTTCCATGGACTTGTCCTGCTGGTTCTCAGCTTCCAGCTTATCCCAAAGTCTAGGAACTTTGCGGCTATTGCCCTCATCATGTTCCCTCATTGGGCAGTCCCGGTGTAAATGATGCCCTCCACATTCCCAGCATTTCACTAGATGCTTCATCTTTACCTGATCAATTTCCTTTGAGTCTTCATGCCTGGACCATTTCCCAATGGGTCGCTTGGACGAATGTACCATTGCCGATCCACCCTCCTTTCCTTTATCGATTGCTTCCAGAAGGATTTTCACCTCCCTTTGCAAACCAATAGAGTCTTGCAAAATCTGGTGGTTCATTTCACTCTGCCTTTTCTGTGTCTTGAGCATCTCCCCAAGATTCTCTTAGGTCTTGGCAATCACTTGAAGGAGACTTCCAACTAAGTCCAACAACTTTTGATCTACTGCCATGATCAATGTGCACCACCTGGTTTCACTTTTCTCACCTGTGAAATGCGCCATTCAAATTATATCAGACCAAGCATAATATAGACATTAAAATCAGTCAGTTAATTACCCAATTGGCATGATAGTCCAAGTCTCATCAAGGAGACTTTCATATTTTTCATGCCTTCCCAACAGGCACACGAGCTCATTCATGTCCATTCTTGGGCAAGGAATTAACTATTCCACCATTCACAATTTACTTTAAGCAAATACACACATTCCATTTTCAGTCATACATGCATTCAACAATCTTTTGTCTTCACAATGCATGAATATATATATATATATATATAATAAAAAGGGCAAGAGAGAGCAGCAAGAGTTTTTTCCCCTCTTTGTTTTGTTCCATCCGGGAACCCACACCACTACTGTGGCTTTTCATGCTCTCAGAGTCTTTCACCTCACCATGAATTCTAGACCAATCCCTCTTGGTCATGACACTTAGTGTCTTCGGTCTATTCCAAACCTCTAAACCATGGGGTCTCTTCACATGGTTTATCTTAGCTGCTAGGAACCTCACAGTCTCACTAACACCTTTTTCATTGCTGCTCATTTCGAGCTTTCTAGGACAGTCACATGTCCACATGCACCTTTAGGATGCTCTCACAGTCCTCGCTTCCCGCGATACCTATATCCAAACATTGAATAGACTCACATGTTTAGTTTATTCTCATCGGTTTTATCTCTAAAACAAGAGCTTAAAACATCATAACCAAATCATATACACATGTATATTCATAAGCAAAATAATCCAATACTTATCTGTAGTGTGCATTTCCTCATTCATCCACAGGATCCTGCTTCGCATTGCAAGCCTTGGGATCTCCTATGGACTTGGATGTTAGGTCAGAACGCAGGCTTCTCCACAACATCCTTTTATATATATATCAGGCACAGTCAAGACAATTCATCAAATAATTCATGTCCAGCCAGCGCATCCACATGTTGACTGGGCTTGGAACTTTACCATGACCATTTCCAGGTCTAGGATCTACTATGGATCCTCAGGCATATCACATCCCAACATACACTTATACCAGCACACACTTATATCACAATAACCCTTACTCCGCAACCCCTCACAACAACCATTTACCTTTTACCTTTACCTTTTGGGTGCAACACCCAACTGCATCTATTTATCCTGTCAACACAAGCAAACTCATCAGCGTTATTGCTCTAAAACTGTAATCACATTTCTCATCATTCACTATCAAGTATTGAGACACCAGGAGTGCGCCCACTCCCTAGGGTGTAATCAATATTGAAAACCCTTTTCATGACTCAACATCGGAAAAGTGTGCACCCTTTTCTGGCGTGTGCCATGTAGGCCCTATTCATACTCAAGCAATCGGTCATCATGGAAATAAAATCAAAACATGTTCTGCATATGGAATTTTAATAATCAAACATGCATATTCTTAGCAAGGGTCACATAACACTTATCCATTTGCCAACGCAGTATGACTTTGTTAAGGAGGAATGGGGCTCATTCTCTCAGTTGACAGTCCCTTGATTTTCCTTCCCAACTCCTTTTCACATTTCATATCCACACATGTCTTACCGACATAATTTATACCATCTCATTCATGTTACTACCAAACATGCAGCGCAGATGAGACATTTTCAAAATGTCCAATGACGTTTCACCCGAAACCCATTTCCAAGGGAAAACATTCCCATGAATTTTGGCTTTTGCAGGCCATCACACATGATCTTCCTGTAGTGTGTATCCCTGACACATTCATCAAATATCCAAACAGTCAATCACTATCTGGTAATACAATCCAAATTGATTGTTCCATAACCAAACAATGACATTAGTAATCAAATTCAATAGGAATTTGCAACTCTATCTACTACAGAAATTAATTTGCTAAATTGTGGGTTTCTTATAAGTAGCACTACTATGCCCATTATAATTTTATGCTTACTAACATAACATTAATACCCACTTACCATGTGTCCTCCTGACACAATCTTATACAAGCCAACAATGATTAGTAGTCGTCAGCAATTTCTTAAATCTGAAATTCACAATTCAAATTTAATAACCCATTATGCATGCGGACTATTCTCACAAATTTTGACTCTTTCACATGGTAGGATCTGGCATTGGTCAGGGTCTTACCTCTCACTGCCATGCTTGAAATAATCTACCTGAAACCTGAGCTTCAATCAACCAAACACAATCTTATGCAAACCAATAGTGACTAGTAGTTGTTAGCAATTCCTTAAATCCGAAATTCACAATTTGAATTTAACAACCTATTATGCATACCAACTATTTTTACAACCATGAGACTTTTCTCATACATGGTAGATTCTAGCATTGGTTAGGGTCTTACCTCTCACTGCCATGCTCAAAGTAATCTACCTGAAACATGAGCTTCAATCAACCAAACACTTGGTAAGTCTGGATGCATATAACCTGTTCATTGCTACAACCATCACGGAAGCATTTTCAGAATTTATAAAATTCAAATACTTCTAGTTGTTAGTCACATCAATGTATACCAAAACTCATTTGCTTCATGCAATCATCATCATACTACCATTTGCAAGGTATAGTCACATCATTCATGCAATTAAATGAAAGGTTTAGATATGCCTTACTTCACAAGTGTATCATTTGTACCACCTTGCTCTTCCATAGAGCATTTCTGGTAGCCAATTGATGATGACTATCCTGTATTCATAACAACCTTTGAAATGGTTCCTGAATTGTCATCAATTCATCATTTCAGTCATTAGTCATCCATAATATCACATGCACTCATCTCAATGCATTCATGCAATACATCACAACATTTGCACCTGTACTTACACAATCAGTCACTCACATCCTTCATATGCATACATTCAATGCATAACTACAAGATTCATAAAATCTTCTTAATGCATATCCATTCAATGCTACTCTGCATTGATTCAGGAATACTATGCATTCAACATACCAGGCATAGCCTGACCATGACTACTTCATATAGGATGCATTACTATAATCAATATCATCAACATATATAGGCATGACACCTTTCTATATTCAATCATCCTCATGGTATGAGGTCTCTTACCTTTACCATTCTATGGAATTTTTCATAATCAAACTCTCACCTGCATGGGTTCTACTTACACCCTTGGCATGACCAATTTGGTTGGTCCTTGCAGGAGATTGTAGAATTTTCTCACCAACTTTTGTTATGGACTTGTTGCCTCATCCCCTTTCTCCATAGGGTTGCTAGTCACAATTGTCAGCATCAGCAACATATTCAACTAGGTCCATGTCATCATTGGTTTTTCCACTAATGCCAACATCAAAGCAATGATTATCATTAGTGGTTTATTATAAATATATAATCCTTAATATCATATGTATGCAAAGCATATCCTCGTGCATTTCATGCATAAAACTTAGGAAATGTAGTTATAATCAGCAAGACAGGGTTTTAAGGACACTTCCCTTTTCAAGTCCCTCATCCTTGCATGGAATTCCTCTTCCATGCAACAGCTGGTTAGCCTTCATAGTCCTTGCTACCTCTGGGCATGCAATTGTCCAGATTTGTCCATTTGATAGCAGTGGCCGTCATTAGCACTTTGCTGCTCCATGCTCAAATTCTGGTGACTTACCCTTGTTCCCTACTGGATAAGCTTTCCAACGCCTATCCACATGCTTCATTCCGACCTCGGGTGTGAAAACCACACCACTTCAAAATGAATACTTTCACCAAATGTAATTTGGTCTGAAATCCCACTTGGAATCTCAAAATTATCCTCCGCAAAATCGGCTCTCACTTCGACTATCCATCCAACGTTTTGGCTGTCAAAATAGCTAACTTCTTCTGCCGTTTTGGATCCCCAAACAGCTAACATCCTCCATCATTTTGGATCCCCAAACCACTAGTTTCTCTGCTATCTATAGGCGGCCAAAACCACTATCCATCGGGTGGATAGTTCCTTAGACATCCGCAACGTCAGGTAGTAAAACAACTAAATCTTTCCGATGCTAAACACTCATCGATGATTGAAACAACTAAATCTTTCCGACATGTCGGGCCGATCTTCCTTTGGCATCCGACACGTCGGCAGTACAATATTCTAAAGTTTTTTGACAGTTTCCACACTTAAACAAAATTTCAACTTTCCTCCTCATCGGCGATCGGATCCACTAACCTTCAGAAGGCTAGTCCATTGGACAGCCGCAATGGCGGATGTTCAATCCACTAATCATTGCCGATGGCCAATGATTTTCGAACTTAGAAAAAATTTTGAAATTTTCCTTTAGCCTTCCCTTTCACTGCTTGATCGGCTCCATCATCCTTCTTTTCGTCGGGAGGAAGTTCCCTCAACAGCTACAATGGTGGCTCCTCATCCTCTATCTCCTTCCAATCGGTAGCCAAATCTACTATGGCAGGACCCAATCGGCATCGGCGGGATTTTCACATCGGAAGTCTAGCAATCTAGACTTCCACAACGGCGGGCGTTCGAATCTCTATTTTCTTCGGATAGCTGACAAATTCTTTACTTAGAAGAATTTTAAAAATTCTTTCACGACGTCGACGGTCTTTTGACATCGGGAGACTAGTGCCTTTGTCTTCTGCAATGGTGGATGCATGAAGAACTTCCTTCTTCCGATAGCTGACGATTTCTGCCTTAGAAGAATTTTAAACTTATTTTCCTTATGGCGCCGGCTATCACTTCTCATCAGAAGGCTTAGTGCTTTTGGATGCCGCAACGATGGGCGCATGAGCACTTTCTCCCTCCAATTGGCCAATGATCTTCTATACTTAGAAAATTTTCTAACTTAATTTTCTTCATGGCGTTGGCGGTCAAAGAACTTACCCATCGGACGCCTAACTATTTAGTCATCCACAACGACAGCACTCGTTCAACCTTTTTCCTCCGACAACTTCAACACTTAGACAAAAATTTTGTCTTTCTTCTTTTCGCAGAATATAACCCTGTCGACGGTCAGAACCATTACGCACTATTGCATCGGTGTTTTAGTCCCTTTTGCAGCTGCAACGGTGGACTTCCAATGCTAAACCCTTCCGCTACATTGAAATTCCGAACCACTGAGTGTTTCCGACGTGAACTGACTGTTCAAACACTTAGGCAATTTTTTTTTGAATTTTCAGTCATTCATTTCTGATCTTTGCTGGGCAGAAGGAAATTTTGCTTCTATCACTGCACCTTGGTGGTCCATTCAGGCCCATGCTGCAACTTGGCTCTGATACCACGTTGTCACATCCCCGACCCTTTGACCGGAAAAGAGGACGTGACGAACACCAAACACCAATGCGTATGGGAAAATAGCCCCATGAACATGGACAAGGATAAATGCTGAAATTAAAAACTTAAACATAATACATAACAGGATGCATAATCCATCATGCAAGATGCATAATTACTCAACATACAAATACATGGAACCTAATTTCTCAACATGCAAAACTACTCAATAATCAGCGGAAGCAACACACACATTCCAGCATTTAAAATGTTCATCATTATTCATTTTCCATCAATATAATTGCAGAGATGGAATCGTCAGCAGTACTTATCTTTTGATGAATAATTTGCTCCGCAACCAGCTACGTCACTGCAACGTTCCACCCAACCATAGGCCAGCGTGCTCATCAATCTCTCAGCAACACTGCCACCCCCAAGCTGGGCATGATTCCTCAAGGAATAAGGGTCAATGCAAGCTTACACATAGCCAAGGTTTGCCAACACATAGCCAAACCCACACCCTAAAGTTCACCAGGTTGTAAAGGAGCTAGGATAGGCTAAATGCCAAGCTGGTGGACTCAACACCAATCTTCTCATGCATCTTAAGCCTCTAGCCCTACTCACAACAGTCTGAAGACCAACCACTGCACACCGCACCAACACAACCCACTCACGGCTCTGTGATGAAGGCAAAGGAAACCAGGGATAGTCCCAAACCAAAGATGAAACACAGCTCCAGACCACAAGGCAACTCAGATTTGTTCTTGGCCCTAGCATGGCCAAAACAAATCAACAGCAACACCCAAATCTAGGGTACATCATCAGCCACAACCCCTCAATGAATGAGGCAACAATTCACAGCCCACAATGGATAAGAAACATAACTCCCAGCATAGTCATGGGAAACTCAAATGCAGACCACAGCAGAAAACGGCTCACTATGAATACACAGTGGACCAAACAAAATTGGACACCACAGCCAACAAAAACGTGGGGAGGGTAACAGCCCCACAATGTAACCAATGAGCATGACTCACAACAGGGGAAAACGACTCCAACAATATGTGCATGAGGGAGACTTGCACCAGACCCCAAAACACGGAGGAGAATATATGCATGGGCCACAAATGAAAGGAAAAACATACTCGATTCCACTCTGTGGAAAAATTTGAATGACCACCGACAAGCGGCTCCCCTCCTGGCTGCATGAGATCCAGCAGGACAATTGCCTGTGCGTGAGGATGCACAAGACTTCTGCTCCTGTGTGAGGGTGAAAAACTCCGCTTATGCACCCATATGAATAGCAAAACGTGAGTAACAAATAGACCACCGAGATCCTGCGTAGTGGGGAGTGCGTGAGGAAACAGAACTGACCTCTGCATGAGGATTCCTCGAATAGAAAACGCACACCCCCCTCACTCAGCTCTGCGTGAGAAGATGAACAGGTAGCAGTGAGAATGGGGAATGGGAAAGAATGGAGAGTATGGCCTCATGGATGTTGCTTCCAACATGAGGTCAACTTGTTGGTGGAGTGTGCGTGTGGGCAAGGGATAACAGCCTACCACACTCCACTACCCACCATCACTGCCCCAACTACCTCAACAAAAAAAATAAAAAGGTTGACAAGGGAAGATGGAAAATCAAAACAAGGTGGAAATATATGGGTTTCGCCCCCCATAGACCAAGGTTTGACATCCCCCATCCCTTATCCTTTGGAATCATGCCCTTTTCATTCAATGTTGCACTGTCGTAGCTGGCTGTGGTTTATTTTTAATTGATGTGTGTGTTTACCTGATGCCATACCATAATGTGCATGTTAGCATGATATACCATCGAAAACTACCCCTATTGCCGAAACATACACAACCAAATTGATGGTGGGGATTTTGCCTTTAGCTCCTCACCATGATTAATTACAATATATACATCATGCAAACAGGGTCAAAACCGGGGTGTGACAGGTTGGGATTCAAATCCCAATGAACTCAATACAGAACCTAGGGATAAAGGCCATACTGTTGGCACTTGGCAGGATTGCAGGGTTGGAATCCCTCCACTAGTATTCTAGGTCTTTGATGTTCTATGAGGTGGAGTGCATATGGCCTTCCATTTATGATTGGAGTACCTCACTGTTGAGAAACATGAAACAACAACTGACAAACTACAAGATGGGAAGGGTGAGAAACTTTGGCTTCAGTAGCATCTTCAGTACCTTTTTCTTTGAGAGAGTGTTGGGGCTAAGCACTAGAGTAGTTATCACTCCACACAATGTTCCGGATCTAGGTCAACTGCACTAGGCAAATGTAATGCAGAGACTAGGACTAGGGGGACGAGTGGGAAACCCCTACCCAGTAGACTTCTTTCTCTGGTGTCATAGGCAAATCATTTCCATAGATGACTACCCCTACGAGGGGAAATAATTTTGTTTATATCCTGATATTCGCATCCCACCAGAATCCACATATGGAGATATAGGTAACAATCCCGACTCAAACTTTTTTTTTGAATTATTAATTTTTTTTGGTTTTTTATATATGAAATCAAAAAGACATGTTTTTGGTGTGATGACATATAGTGATACTTGGTCATATACATGCAGATGTGGGTCCTAGATGGCCAGATGGTTTCCCTCATCATTGAAGGAGGGGGGTGACGACATTGTAGGTGTGGATTCAGAGTGTACGCTCCAAAACATCCATACTAACTTCATTAGGCTGACACACAAAGTACCCATGGCACAAGTCGAAGACTTTCCTGAGGCCATGCAGCGACAAGTGGTGGGAGTACCACGAGCATGGGTTTTCTTATTCTGATGGCTAGCTAGAGTTGTCATGTGTTATCATGACCAACACCCTCCACAGGCTTAAAATCCTAGATGTACCTTTTTTGTTATGACGACCGTGTAGTATATTTTGGTGGCTCATAAGCCCCAATTTTGTATATGATATTATGTATTATGACACCACATTTTTGGACTTGTATTTTAATGAAAAATACTTATGATTATCAGTTATTTTATTTACATGTGTAAATGTGTTTGTGAATGCTTTACCGTGTGTGAAACAAAATACCAATCTAGTACATAATTTCATATGAATCAGCAACTTGATCAAAATTTATTGTAATATGGATGTATGTTATGTTCTCAAATTGACATTCTATCAACCTTACTCACAAGAACCTTTGGAACAAATTCGGATCCTAACATGATACAAGCCATTCAATTGTGAGACCACTAATTGTAAATCAAGACGTACTTCAAGAGAGTGAATACCATGATAGATGGCATCACATAACAAATCAATGATGACACTATACTAGGAAATTTTTTTGATGAAGGCCGTAGACAGACACCCCCTGAAGACAACACTTGACCCCTAGGAGTATAAATCACCCAAGTAGCCAAAGCTAAGTTTTGAGTGTGGCAGCTAGCACCATCAGTGAATCCTACATAAACCAAAGGCTCTGTCGACATCTACCACAATAAACGGAAGCAAATCAACGAACTCGATCACCACAAGAAGACCAAAACTAATTTATGCAAATGTACAGTAATATACAAAATATCAGCCTTGGATGAGAATCATGCATATTACTTGTTAATATAGAGCCCATTTCTAGGCTCCTCCAAGATTGTCCCTTCAAAATCGACTAACTCGTAGGCACCTTTCTCTAATACTTGCTTGACCACGTAAGGACCATTCCACATAGGATTAAACTTTGCTGCCCCCAACGGTTCCTTAGCTTGATCCCACAAAAGGACCAAGTCATGTTCACTAAATCTCTAAGGACAGACAGACTTATCATACTGGACTTTAACACGATGCTTATTAATCTCAAGATCCACTAAAGCATCTCGACGTTGCTCATCAAGTTGCTCCAATTGGACCAAACTCTCTTCCAAAGTAGAAGTCTCTGGTAAAATCTCCATGGATAGATTCAAAGAATGGATTTCACACTCAACCAGTAAGATCGACTCCATCCCATGCACAAGCTAATATGGAGAAAAACTGGTGGTAGTCTTGATCGCAGTTCAATAAGCCCCCAAAGTAGGATATAACATGATATTCCAATTGGTCTTGCTTTGTGTGATGGTTCATTGGAGAATGGAATTAAGTGATTTGTTCACTGCTTCAACCTGAGCATTCACTTGAGGATAGTAAGAAGAGGAATTCTCTTCCTTATACCCTAACTTCAAAGACAACTCATCCATCATCTTATTCTAAAAGTGCATGCCATGGTCAATGAAAATCTCCTTCAGGATACCAATCTAAGTGATAGTTTGATTGAATAAGAAATGCACAGTTGTCTCGCCACCAGCTTTAATAGTAGGCATAGCCTCTGCCCATTTCATGAAATAGTCAACAACCACTATAATGTGATAATCCCCCCCAGCCGAAGATGGGTTTCAATCCATAAAATCGACCCCCCACTTAGTGAAGGGACCAATGGTGATAATTGGATAAAAAGGGGTAGGATGTGAGCGCATGTTACATGCAAGCACCTGGAAAGGGTGGCACCGCTTAACCGCATTAACACAATCTTTAGATATGGACGGCCGAAAATATCCCGCTCTCAAAATATTTTGAGTTGTAGAAAGCCCAGATAAATGAACACCACACACCCCTCTGTGGGAATCATTCAGCATGACCTCAGCCTCTTCGTGATTTAAGTACCGACAAAAAATGAAATCAACCCCAAGGCAATACAAAGTGTTATCCGTAATGAGGTAATTCTTCGCTACATGACGTAGTCATCGATGCTCATCTCATGAGAGGTGAGAAGGAACCTTCAAGGTTTGCAAGTAAATAATAATGTCCCCATACCATGGGTCCATAGTCGAAATGAGAAAAATGTTCTCATCAACGAAAGAGTCATCATGAGCCTCTCCCTCATCTAAACTCACAAAATCAGATATGATCTTAGCAAAAAATTAATGACTTCTTCAACTTTGTTGAAACAAACTTGAGATCAAATTCTTGGAAAATCACAATCCATTTATTATACTCTTCCCCTATCATCCTTCTGGTGAGGATGAACTGAAATAGATTAATGTGAGCCACCACAAAGGTTTTGCAAATAAGGATATAATTCCTCAAATGTTGGACCACATGGACGGAAGCTAAGGCTAACTTCTTGGCGTGAGTATAACGAAGCTCCACATCAACAAGGTTTCAGCTAAGATAATAAATGACATGCTCATGAATATTAGCTCATCCTTTTGAACCAAGACCATACCAATCGTCTCTTGAGACGTAGCCACATATATCAAAAAGTCTTTACTATAGTTGGGTGGACTAATAATAGGGGTCGATCCTAAGGCTCTCTTCAAAGAATTGAAAGACTCCTGGGATCACTCATCCTAGATAAACGGTGTGTCTTTCTTTAACAAACGCATGAAGCATTTAGTAAAATTGGAAAAATTGACAATGAATCTTTGTAAGAAGTTCGCCATTCCTTCAAAACATTGAAGATGTCTAATATTACGTGGGGAAGACAATTGAAGTATTGCCTAAACCTTCAAAGGGTCGACCCTAATACCCTCCTTGGAAACAATGAACCCTAGTAAGCGACAAACCTTCACGCAAAAGATGCACTTATGAGGATTTAACCAAATTTGATAACGGCATCATCTTTTGAAAACCAAATGCAAATGATAAGGATGACGCACCCTCATACGAGAGTGAGCAGCTAAGTCATCCAAATAAACTTCAATTATGCTTTTACAATTGTGAAAGTAGAAGGTCATAGCCCGTTGAAAAGTAGATCTAGCATTTTTAAGGCCGAAGGGAATCTTTCGATATGCAAATGCACCCTAAGGACAAATGAAATCAGTCTTATGTTGGTCCTTTGCTTTAATCTAGATCTGATTCTATCCTAAAAATCCATCCATAAACAAGAAAACCTCGCTCCCTGCACAGTCATCCAAAATCTGATCGATAAATGGTGCTGGGAATTTATCCTTCGAACAAGCTCGGTTCAAATCTCTAAAATAAGTGCATACACGGATTTTTCCCTACTTCTTATCCACCAAATCAGGGTTTGACACCCATTCTGTCAAGAGAACGGGATAGATGACACCATCTTTGAGAAACTTCTCTATCTCTGTCTTAATAGTAGGTGCTTTCCTAGGATTCATTGCACACAAATGTTGTGGAACAAGCTTAGAATCTAGATAGGTTTTTATTTCATGTTCAACAATGTGAGGGTCAATTCTCGACATCTCCTCATATGACCAAGCGAACACATCTCGAAATTATTTAAAGAGCTCGATGTATTCTCTAACCTCATCCGGGTAACAATCCGCACCAATGTACACATTTTCAACCCTTCCAGGAACAGGAGAAATGTTGATAGGTATAGTTTGTGACAAGTTGGCCATGTTCCCTTCAACATACTTACTAGGAGAGCCTAATGGGACCACGAGCCTACCAAATTTCTTGCTAAAGATCACCCTATAGTCATCACACTCTATATCATCAAGATTAGGAAGAAAGTAAGATATATGATGAAAATCTACCCAAGGTAGTTCTACACCATACATAGCTGCAAGAATAGCCTCATCTATTGGAAAAATGTCATCAAAGCAGTCATGAGAGTGAGATGACGCAACTGCCCAAGAAGGAAGTACATAAGGGTCCTCCTCCACCATCCACGAAGATGAAAGACTAGAATATACAATAGAACCAATATTAATTTGATAAGCCACCAATTCTATAGAAAATGGCATGTCCATTGTTAAAATAATCAACCCATAGTTACCTACCTTAGACATTAATTAATCCATTTTTGTCTTATTTGCCCAGTTTCCAATATTCCACTCTATGCAAGTTGTCTTCCACATGCCATAGAATTCAAACTTGCTAAAACTGAGTCATGGATCACTTGGGAAACCTCTTGGAAACCATATTTAGTAGTTCTACTTTATTCCAGATCCTCCCTAGTGCATATCTGCTTTTTCTGCTAAGTTGCCTGCTTTATTGAGATTTATGGCAAAAGGGAAAGTAAGACTAGGTGTAGTTGACTTGTTTTTTTCCCTCATCGTCCTCCATTATTTTCTCCTAATAAAATCATGTATGAGTTTTCTTTCCATCACTTATTAGCTTTCCTGCTTGAATTTTCCAATTCGTGAGCCTCTAGGTAGATTTGGAAACTGCTTTATGCACCTATGGGGGATTTGACTAGATTTAGTAAGCCTACATTTTGACTATTTAGAATGGCATCATTATGCATTTGAATCTCTCATGTAATTATATATTTCATTAGTCTATGACTTCATAAGTTTGGCTACTGTACACTTATTCAATACAGATTAGTGTTATGCTCCAATTTCAGTCTCCTTTTTGTGTAAATTTGCATGTTTGATTAGCAATTTTGTGAGTGCAATTGTTCTATCGCTTGGGTTCAATTTCCACATGGTATTATAGCCTTTTTAGATCAATTTCTCTCCTTCCATATTGCTATTGTGGGTTCAACATCTTGACTGGGAGCTATTTAGTTGACTGAAGGGACGGTTTCTGAGCTATGTATCAATCTCAGAAGATCATCTTGACTCCATTTAATTTCTTTGAATGGAAATCGAAGATGGAGATACTGTTGAGAATGAAAGGTATCTATAGGGTGATTATGGAAACTAAGGCAGAGCTTAATGTAGCTACTGTTACGGAGAGAAATTCCTATGGCTTGGGGTACCACAACAGACAGCTAGACTCCAGAAATCAATCTTTCCCAATATGCAATAGAAATAAAATGTCTAACACTAAAGGATCGAACCTCGTACCTTATTCCAGATGGTTGAATTAGATCCCTGTTGAGCTTTCCAATCTTTAGCTTGAATTGATGTAATACTTCCTCAACAATAAGTAAACAATACAAGCATACTATATATCATGGTGTTAGATCTATTCTAGCATATATAATCAATAATGTAAAAGCATTTGACATATTCCAATGGATATAATATTCATTCAAATACACATTACTGGACAGGAAAAGATATTTCTATTAATATGAATTAGAGATTACAAGTGACAACCTCTGATGGCACGTCTGCAAACCGGAGAAACTGAATCCCCCACTTGGGCCTCCACCACCTCAATCCTCCATCACTCAGATAGCAAGCTCACTAGCAAAAGGAAAGCTTGGGAAGAACACAACAGTGCTCCAAGGGACAAAGGGATGTAGACTCAATCATAAGTTCTGGCAACAATGGACTATAGTTTCATTACTCTCAATTTTCTCTTATGCTTTCAATGTCTCAAGGGGTTCCTTATATAGCTTTTCAAAGGGATACTGAAAGGTCGAATCCGTGCGATCTCAAGGAATATGGAAGGCCAGGAGTCATATGAGTCGGATCCAAGTCAAGGAATGCTCCAAAAGGATTTGGATTATGTACACATCCCGATGTATGCAACTAAGGGGGGAATATCCACGTATGTATGCGGTTATCGGGGCAAAAGCCGTGTATATCACTTTTCTTATGTTTTTAGGGACGATCAAGGACACATCAAAAGACAAAAAGTAGTCCATAGGGGCTAATGAGTCTGTAGCGGGATAGGGGAAGGCCATACAATGTGTGATTCACCTAGTGTGGTGAAATCCGCTATAACAGCTGTAGGGAAAATTAAATGGCACAACAGGAGGGATGAGGCCTATGGTCTCTTGTGTCTGAGCATATCCAGAGACCTCCTCTTCCATCTTGATGGATTGACATCACCTAATGAAGTGTGGGAGAATATTATAGAGATTTTTGGTAAGACATATGAGATGAGAGGACATCAAATCAAGAATGAATTGATCTCTTTGAGTGCCAGCAGCTTCGAATCCCTACAACTCTACTTGTCCAAGTTTAAAGCCCTTGTTTTGAAGCTAAAACAATGTGGAATTGAAAAGAAGGAGCAGCAACTATTTTTAGCCATACTTTTGAAGCTTGGACCTGACTATTATGTTTTTTCTTCGACCTTCCATGCCACCAATTTGACAGCTCGAGCCTGGAAGATGCCTAAGATTGCATATTTCATGGAATCCCTCACATAAGAACAAGAAAAATTGGTGATGATGGGCACCATTAAACCTTCCAAATACCAAGCTCTAGTTGCTAGAGATTTGAGGGTGGATTAAAAAGGCAAGAAGAAATCTAAGAAGCCACCTGAGAAAGCCAGAGACAAGAACAAGTCTCAAGAGGAGCCCCAAGGCTCCAAGAAGAACTTCCAAAAGAAGAAGAACAAAGAATAAATGAGCAAGTGCGCATACTGCAGTAAGGGCTATCATCCTGAAATCCCCTGCATGAAGAATCAAATTGACATGTTGACCCAACTCTTGGAGAAGAATAACATCTCCCTTCCTGATATATCAGAGAAGAGGGAAGGAGGATCAAATTCAGAGGACATAGAGAGAGTACATGCATTGGTTGCTGGAACACCAAGCTCACCTAGCTTCATCATAGACTCTAGAGCTTCAATTCATATGGTGTCAACCAAGGAGGCATTCTCCTCTCTTAACATGTCGAAATGTCCATCAATAGTGCTGGGAGATGACTCTCTCACTGACAGTTTGGGGAAAGGAAGGATTGATCTTGACCATGGTAAGTTCAGTAATGTATTGTATGTTCCAGGTCTATCCTCTAACCTCTTGTCAATGTATTAGATGACTCACATAGGGTCTCCAAAGAAGGTCATATTCTCACCTGATGATGTTGAGATCACAGAGATATCGAGTGGTAAATTCATTGCAAAAGGACTTGTAGATCACACTTCGAAGGTATACATGTTTTCACATTTTCTACCCTGCTCAAACCCCTCTGCTCTTCTGATTCATGCTAATGAGGAAAGAAAGCTTTGGCATGAAATATTTGGCCATATTAAATATAAGTATCTTTCTAATCTAAGTGAAAAATAAATGGTCATAGGGTTACCAAAGATTAAGTTTTCCAAGGGAGACTGTCAAGGTTGTATCCTAGGAAAACACCCAGAGCATAAATTTGAGAGAGCTAGTCATGAGAGAACCTCTGCACCTATTGAGTTGATCCACAGTGATGTTTCTAGTCCATTTCCTCATATTTCAATGAGTCAATCCAAATATGCATTGACCTACATAGATGAATTTTCCAGGTATTGTTGGGTTTACTTCCTGAAGCATAAGTCTGAATTGTTTGGCCTCTTCAAAGTCTTTAAGGCTTTGGTTGAAAACTAGTCTAAGAGGAGACTCAAGATCCTCATATCTGAAAATGGTGGTGAGTATGTCAAGTCTGAATTCATTCAATATTGTGAATATGCAGGTATTCAGATGCAACATTCAATCCCTTACACACCACAGCAAAATGGTGTTGCTAAGAGAAAGAACAGATCACTGAAGGAGATGGAAACCTGTATGATGGAGGCTAAGAATTTGCCACCAAAGTTTTGTACCAAGGCTATAAATTGTGCATCCTATATCTAGAATAGTATGCCTCATAAACAGCTTGATGGTATGACTCCTTTCAAAGCATGGAGTGGGCACAAGCCATATGTGACCCATTTCAAGATTTTTGGCTCAAAGGCTTGGGCTAGAATTCCAACTGAAAAGAGAAGGGATTTGCAGCCCCAAAGCCAAGAGTGCCTATTTTTTGGGTACTCTAAAGATTCAAAAGGGTAAAATATGATCAATTTGAGCACAAACAAATCCTTCATTGAAAGGAGTGTCCAGTTCCAAGAAGAGCCTTTAGCAGCAGTTGAAGTTGGAGAGTCTTCTTCACCACCAGAACCATTGAATGCAAGTGAAGAGACAAATGAGTTTGCTGATTATAATATGCCTGATAATGATGATTCAATTTCAGATCCTAACATTCCTACAAGACCAAAATGGGCAGCAAATACCATTCATGCAGCTGGAAATCCTAGTGATCCTAGGAGGACTAGATCTCAGTTTGAGTGTGCCTTGTGTATGAAAGACCCTTTGTTTGCAAATAAGTGATATCTAATGGTTGAATCAGACCCATAGACATATTAATATGCAGCACATTATCCAATATGGAAAACATCCATGAAAGAATAATTCAACTCACTCCAGAAGAACAACGCTTGGGAACTAGTTGATCTTCCCCTAGGGAAGAAGCTAGTTCAATGTAAGTGGGTTTTCAAAACTAATTTTTATTCTGATGATTCACCTTTGAAATATAAGGCAATATTTATAGCCAAGGGCTACTCACAAGTACATGGTATTGACTACAATGAGACCTTTGCACCAGTGGCAAAGATGGACTCCATCAGGCTAGCCTTAGCCATTGCAGCTTCGAAGCAGTGGGAGGTACATCACATGGATGTGAAGTGTGCTTTCCTAAATAGAGATATTACTGAAGATATTTACATGCAGCAGCCTTAATGGTTTGTGTCTAATCCATATTTTGTGTGCAGTGTAAGAAATCATTGTATGGGCTCAAGCAAGCCCCCAGGGCTTGCTATGCCAAGATTGATGGCTTTCTGCTGTCATTGAGTTTTGTTCGATGCAAGTCTAATACTAATGTTTATTTGAAGCTGATTCACGGTTATTTTATGATTATTTTCTTGTATGTGGATGACCTTTTGAATACAGGAAGTTCAAAGAAATAAATTGCCTCCTTGAAGGATGCAATGAACCATGCATTTTCTATGACTGATTTGGGGTTGTTGAGCCAATTCTTGAGTCTCAAAATTTCTCAATCCCAACATGGAATAAAGGTACATCAGTCCAAGTATTCTTTATATTTTTTGAACAAGTTCAACATGAAATATTGCAAGCCAAGCAAGACTCCCTTCGTTTCAGGAGTTAAGCTTGAAGAAGCAGGTTCTTCTCTTATGGTAAATAATACACTGTATAGGCAATTGATTGGGTGTTTATTGTACCTTACACACACTCGACCTAATATTTCTTATGCAGTAAGTGTGGCTTCAATATTCATGGATCAGCCTCATGAGATCCATTGGAGAGCAGCCAAAAGGATCCTTAACTTTGTTCAGGGAACAAGGACTCATGGGATCTTCTACAAACCTAAATTTGATCTTGATTTGATTGGGTTTACTGACAATGATTGGGTAGGTGAAAACACAGATTGAAAGTCAACATTAGGATATGTGTTCATGCTTTTTGAAGGAACAATCATCTGGCCAAGCAAGAAACAGAGTGCCATAGCACTCTCATCTACAGAAGCAGAGTACAGAGGAGTTGTAAATGTAGCAATTCCATGTTTATGGTTGCAGGGGATACTTGGTGAGTGTGGGTTCGAATCAAAGTTTTAAACTATTATATATTGTGAGAATCAGATTTCCATTCAAATCTCTAATGATCTAGTTCAGAGACAGAGAACCAAACACATTGAGATCCATATGCACTACATCAGACAGCTTGTGCATGATGGCACCATTCACCTACTCTTTTGTGCATCTTCAGAACAAGTAGCAGACATCTTCACCAAAAAAATTTGTGAGAAGACATTCAGCAATCTCAAATCACTATTGGGGATTTCTGATCATGCTGTGAAGCATGATTGATGACAAGATTTTCAAATTTTGTTTTACTATCCATGTTTAAGGGAGGATTTTCCCACTGGGTTTTTGCCTCTTTCCTTGGTTAAATGGACATGCAGTATGTAAAGGGTGACTAATACTTGTTTCTAGGCCCTATATTTTTCTGATATTTACTCACAAATTCAGGCTTAAGGGGGGGTGTTAGAATAATCAACCCATAGTTACCTACCTTAAACATTAATTAATCCATTTTTGTCTTATTTGCCTAGTTTCCAATATTCCACTTTATGCAAGTTGTCTTCCACATGCCATAGAAGTCAAACTTGCTTAAATTGAGTTATGGAGCACTTGGGAAACCTCCTAGAAACCATATTTAGTAGTTCTTATTTATTCCAGATCCTCCCTAGCGCATATCTGTTTTTTCTGCTAAGTTGCGTGCTTTATTGAGATTTATGGCAAAAGGGAAAGTAAGACTAGGTGTAGTTGACTTGTTTTTTTCCCTCATCATCCTCCATTCTTTTATCCTAATAAAATCATGTATGAGTTGTCTTTCCATCACTTATTATCTTGCCTACTTGACTTTGCCAATTTGTGATCCTCTAGGTATATTTGGAAACTGCTTTATCCACTTATGGGGGATTTGACTAGATTTAGTAAGCCTGCTTTTTTACTATTTTTAATGGCATACTTATCCATTCGAATCTCTCATGTAATTATATATTGCAGAAGCCTATGACTTCATAAGGTTGGCTATTGTACACTTATTCAATACATATTAGTGTTATGCTCCAATTTCAGTCTCCTTTGTGTGTAAATTTACATGTTTGATTAGCAATTTTGTGAGTGCAATTGTTCTATCACTTGGGTTCAATTTCCACATCCATATTGGTAGGTATAGAATCTTCACCCAAATTACTCGGAGAAGGAAGAGTCCAAGGATCCTCTAAATGAAAAGTGTGAAAGCGAACCGAACTCAACGATGTCGAAGCCTTACCAAGACTATAACCTATCATAATAATAGGTGCGACACAATTAAAAGTTCCCATCAACAAAGGATACATGCCCACCCCAAACTTCTCAATTGTGGGCTGAGAATGATCGATAACCAGGATAGAAGCTCTTGATGATGCTTTCGCACTAGAATTATCAAAATATCTCTCATTAATCGTAACAATCTTCCCATCCAAAGGAAAACAAAAAACCTAAAATAGGGATGATACGAACACTTGCATGTTATAAATCCAGTTCCATCCCAGTAAAATATTATAGTTGAGGGGTGCATCAACCACCTCAACCTCGATCGTAATGGTATTTCCCCCCTGATTCGACCTCAAGGGAACGAAGTATATCATGCGGCCAAAAATATCTTCCATCAAATGTATTCAACATGGTTCTAGACTTAGAAAATGTAGGAGAACCCAAACCCTTCCAACATGCTAAAGACATCACAGAAGACGCAACACCTTCATCAATCACTGTGCGCTTGATGGTGTTGTTCAGACACTCTACATGAACCAAAAGGAACACATAGTAAGGCAAGCGAGGCTGGACTCCATGAGTTTCAAATTTAATCACTGGAGGAGAGACTCCATCAGCCACCCCAAGAGTAGACAACAAGGCCTTCCTTTGTGGAGGGCAATTCTGAAGAACTTCTAAAGCAGACATCGCATAAGGAGTCTGGCCCAAATCCTCGACAATGGAATAGTTCTAGGAAGATTGGGAATTAGGATTGTGCCCTAAATGATTTAAGACTCCATTAGGAATGTAAGGTGCAGCTTTAGGCCTGTCACTAGGATTTTCAATACGTAAAGGGATCTTAGGTGGAGCAGGTTCTTTCCCTAGGATGGGTTGCAACGTACCATAATTCTTAGAACGCGTCACAACAGTTTTGGCAGACATCATGTTGATGCAACCATGGCCACTTGTAGTGTTTGAAGGGTTTTGACTCCCACTAGAAGCACCACTAGGGTCCACGTTCCTCAAGTTCATATTCTAGTTTTGCAGTAAAGGATACGTCAACACGGTTGGGATCTATGCGATGAACTTTGAGGCATCTTCAATCCGAGGGCACAAGTGAGTGAGATGATCATCCCCACAAAGCTTACAAGGAAATTTAACCTTATTTTTAGGTTTCTTGTCCCCCCTAGAATTATTGTTGTTCTTGTCATTATTATCATTTTCATTCCTATTCTCACCCTTTCAATTTTTTTTACCTTTCTTCTTATTCTATCCGAGTTGTTGTTTACCTTTCTAATTTGACAATTGCACTGAAAGTACATCTGCCATTTGGGTGGGATGAGACAAAGCTGTAGCTTGTCTTGACACGGGCTGGTTGAACCATTTAGTTCCATGATCCCTGATAATATTGGTTCACATAGGTCTGGTTGTTATAAACACCATGTCCTTGGCCAATGGGATAGTAGCCTCCTCCAGTTTAACCCATATAGGGATGCATGGGAATATGATAGTTTGTATTACCTTGAGACTGGGGTGCTACGAAGGCATAGTTATAAGATTGATAAACGGGTTGATACTCAAACCCATAAGGTGTATAATCTTGTCCATAAGATGCTCCATAATATGGTACGTACCCTGCTAACACATGAGGAGGCACATTACGTTGTGACACTACAGTGTGAGCAAACACGGGACGAACATGGCTAACGATAGAAATCTGGCCCGAAGGACCATGAGATTTAGGAGGAGGATGTGTCATAAAAAATGCATTTGAAGGAACCGGTGTTGAAGACGATGGAATATGGAAAGGGATGTAACTTGTGTCCCCAATATTCACATTTCTAGGGTCAGTTTCCCGAACAGGAACACCAGTATTAGTCCTAGGACATGTGTGTGAAGGTACTCCCACCGCAGGGGTGAAGGTGCAATATGAATACTATCAAACCTCTCTACATGGAAAGGAATGGAGGTGCCCCCAAGCACAGCACCACCTGATTTGACATTGGGTGTCGAACCGGTCTCAGGAAATTCGGCATCCCATACCTAAATCCAATGCTAGAGGGTGTAGGATGAGTCTCACCACTCGGATTATGTGACCAATACTGGTGGTCTACATTGATGTAGTCTGGAAATTGTGATAATGCATCATGTGATTCCCCAACAACAACATGGACAGGTAGCTCTGGAGTCCCATATGTACTTGAAGGTGCAACCTCCCACATGGGAGGTGGAGAAGTGGGAATATCTGGGATCTCAGACATGTGAGTCATGGTGATATCTATGTGTGAATCAAAGTGAGTATCAGTCTGCCTAGACTGTCTGGTTCTCTCTCCCAAAGGAGGAGGAGACATAGAAGGTGAAAGGCCTGCTAAATGACAATAAATTTGGTGTGCCATGCCTGGATCTATTATGACGCAACAAAATAAAAAGACTCAAAGTAAATAGGAAACCCTAAGAAATCTAGCGTACACAGAGCACACTCCTAAAAAAACCCATAGCCAAAATATAAGCAAACCAAGGGGAGGATATGTGAGCTCCCAAATGTAGCAGGTATGCCTCTCCTAGGGGAGGGTTGAGACTCCCATACACTACAAGCAGAGGTATGTAACCAATTATAATGGCCCTTAGCTTCAATGCGTAAAGCGACTGTGCTGTTCGACCCCTACCTGGACAACACACCTACAGAATAGCCTCTGCAAGTACCCCCTACAATACCTAGGTAAGGAAACTAAGGTCACCCAAATATAACCAATGCTCAAGTAGACAGACGCAAGCAATATTGACCGTATCGGTAGGGTAGAAAATCCTAAAGCTATAAAGCACCAACCAGTACCTCGAAATCCCCCAAATACGAATACTATCCTGGAAATATCTTCGGCACTCACAGAAAGTGGCCAATGGACATCCCAACTGCAATCATGTATGATGCCTCATGCTTAACTCCTGTGTAAGAGGAGCTTCCTGAGAAAAAATAGTTATACCAAGGATTTACCTCTCTCACCTGGACAGACACCTACTTGTTTCATATAGTAGTCTTGGAGAATTAACTCACAATGAACTATTCCAAGACTATAAATCCTTAATCTTGTTGGTGAACCCTATTAAAGAAAAATGTGTAGTTCATTTTAATTAAGCGTTGATTTTAATGGTTTTGATTATTCAAAGTGAAATGGTTGTGCAACCAATGATATTATGACTCAGCAATGAAATGAATGTGCACACCTAACAAACAATTCCAAGTGCGATTTTGTCGAATGAAAAATGGGGTATGCCACTACATGAGATGCATGATTTTCCTTAAAATGAAAATGGATCCTCTTAGAAACCTTCAATTTGATGCATATAGATATATTCCTATAGATCACCATGCAAGAAATCACTTTTAACATCCATTTGGTGAACTTGCCAACCTTTACTAATTGCCATTGCAAGAACTAGTCTTATGGAGTCCATCTTTGCAACCGGTGCAAAGGTATCTGTGTAATCAATAACATGAACCTGAGAATATCCCTTAGCAACTAATATTTCCTTATGTTTCATATCAGAACCATCAGCAGCAATTTTGGTTAGGAATACCCACTTGCATTGGACAAGCTTCCTTTTGGGAGGAAGGGGAACCAATTCCAATGTCTTGTTCTCTTGGAGGGATTGAAATTCTTCTTCCATTACTGATTTCCATATTGGGTCATTACAAGATATTTGATATGTCTGAGGATAATACCCAATCACCATATAATAGTTCTTAGCAAGAGCACTATTGCTTGCAAAGGAAGCACTACTAGTTTGTGATCTAGTCTTCCTAGGCTCATTGGGATTGCCTGCCAATTCCCCTACAGCTTGAATAATTTTTTCATCCCACTTGGGCCTTGATGGTGAATCATATACAAAAATATAATATTCATCCATATTTATATCATACATATCAGAAAAAATAGAGCATGTATCATCACTTACATCTTCGAATAGTTTAGGAGAGGAGCATTCCCCCGGTCCAAGCTCGAAATCAAGAATTGGCTCTTCTTCAAATTTCACACTTCTTTCAACAAATGTATTGCAAGTGGAAGTGTCAAAGAGTTTGTAGCTTTTAGTATCCTTGCCATAATAAACAATAATTCACTCCTTGCTTTGTGTATACAAGTTTTTCCTCTTTTCAGAAGGGATTCTAGCCCATGCTCTAGTTCCGAAAATCTTGAAATTTGAGACATTTGGCTTTTGGCCAAACCATGCCTCATAAGGTGTATTTCCTTTTACTGATTTCTGGAAGGATCTATTTTGTATTTCTGCAGCACAACTAAAGGCCTCAGCCCATATCTTGGGACTTAGATCCCTTTCTTCTATCATGCAAGTGGTCATCTCCTTGAGAGATCTATTCTTCCTCTCGGCCACACCATTTTCATGTGGTGTGTAGGGAGTTGAGTGTTGCATTTGGATTCCACACTGCTCATAAAGGTGATGTAGGTTCTTATTTACATGCTCCTTTCCATTATCATTCCTAAGGACTTTAATCTTATTCCCACTCTAATTTTCTACCTATTCCTTCCAAATATTCAAGTGTTCAAACACTTTAGACTTCAATTTGAGGAAGTACACCCAACAAAATCGAGAGTAATCATCTATGAATGTAAATAGATACCTTGGTCCACCATATGATGGAGTGGGAAATGAACCAATCAAATCTGAATGCACCAAACCAAGTGTTTGTGTTGCTCTCCTTTCCTTACCCTTCTCATATCTTTACTCAAGATGCTTCCCAACTACACACCCAATGCATGCTCCATTTGATGATCTGATTTGTGGAAGTCCTTCCACCATCTCATCTCTGTGTAGTTCCTAGAGGTACTTGTAGTTCATGTGAGAAAACCTCTCATTCCATAGCTTTGAAACCTCATTGGCATGTGAGAGAAGTGCTTGGTCATTGGAAGTGGGGAGGAAGTTAGAAAACTTGTACATCCTCTCATGGTGGTCTGCATACCCAATTGCAAGGACTTGGTATGTTGAAATTTATGAAATATGTACCATGTTTAAAGTGAAGGTCACTCTCTTTGCCTCTCCTATATGGTTCATATAATAGAGTGACATCAAATTTGCTGCAAGTTCTGGTACATGCAATACATCACTGAAGTATCCATGATCTAAGTCAATCCTACCAATCCCCTTGGTCTGGATTTCTGAATCATCCCCCATTAGAACTATTCGGCTAGTATTCGAATCCATGGAGGATAAGAGCTCTCTCCTGGCTACCATGTGTCTGGAATCCCCTGAAACAATGATAAAAGATGAAGAGTTAGAGGTTCCTGCTATGAAATCATTACATTTCTCCTTGTTTTCATTCAAACTAGAGGTGCCATCCTTCTTCCTTGTGCTGTCAAGGACTGGAATGTTGTTCTTCTCCAGCAGCTACACCATCTGGTCAATGGTCATTTTCATGCATGAGATCTCTGGATTCCAGGGATTATGGAAATAGGTGCATTTGGTCTTCTCTTTTCCCCTCTTGTCCTTCTCCTTGGAAGGATTCAAACTTCCATCACTGGATGTGGGTTTTTCTGGTCTCTTCTTCTCTGGCAGCTTCGAATTCTTGGGCTTGCCCTTTGAGTAATTCAAAACTCCCATGTCTAAGGCTTGCTCATTTGTCTTGCTGGTGCCCATTTGGACTAGCTTTTCTTTCTCCTAAGTGAGTGACTCCATGAATCTAGCTAGACTTGGCATTTTCTAGTTTCGAAGTGTTAACTTGTCGAAGTGAAATGTGCTCACAAAAACTGAGAACTATGGCCCCAACTTCAAAAGAATTGACAAAATAAATTGGTCCTCTTTCTTCTCAATGCCACATTGCTTCAGCTGCAACACAAGTGACTTAAATTTGGTGAATAAGTTTTGGATTGTTTCAAAGTGTGTTGGGCTCAAGCTCATAAGCTCATTCTCAAGCTAGTGACCATGTAGTTCATCAGTTTTCCTAAACAATGTATCTAGTTTTACCCATAATTCATTGGGTGTTTTCAAACTGTCAATGTGGAACAAGATCTCTCTTGAGATGCTCAAACACAATAATACATAAGCCTCATCCAATCTGTTGAAGTACTTGGCTTCCTCAACAACAGAGTTTGGCTCCACCTCAAGGCCCATGGTAAATTTGTAAGGCCCTTTGGATCTCAAATAAATCACCATCTCTTCCTTCCAATCAAATAAGTTGAAAGGTGTTAGAAATATGTGGTTAGCTTCCATTTCTTCCTGCGCAATTGGTGATGAATTTTTGTTGGATGTCCTGCAAAACAACTCAATTTTATGTAGAGTTTCACTAACAAATGCAGGTCTATACACTCTGAATTGATATGAAACTCAATAATATCCAACAATATTTGATACCATTTGATAAATTCAAACGACAGGAGAATATAGGATCGTTAGTGAATCTCACAAATCAAATTTGGTGCAAAAGCCATGAATTGAGAAGTAATTTACACACACAAATGTGAACATAACCAAGATAATTTTAAATGTATTACATTAAAACATGTTATTATCAGGTTTATAATACATTTGGAAAGTTTCATGAGGCTTTGGAAGCCCAATATGAGTGTACAAGTCAAAATTGCCAAATTGGCATCAATCCCCCCCTAAGTGGGCCAATCACGCCCCAAATCAGTGCAAACAGCCAAGAATTGCTGACTGGACATAGATGAGATGATTTGGGTCAATTATTACACCTTGGCATGCGTGGTTGTGGAAATATGGGTGGTTTAGAGTCTCAAGGTGGCATTAAATGCACCAAATCAAGCTAAAAATGGACAAAATCCACCTCTAGCGCTCCTAGTCAACCAAGATGTCAACATTTAATGAATGGGAGTGCAACAGCAATGATGATGGTACAAATGTGGCTGGTTTACTAAGTTGGAGTGCTCATGTGGGTGTGAAATCCCCAATTTTCCTTGGTATTTGTCCAACTAAGCACCCCTTGTCCACCATGTTAACCCAAAAATCCCCCAACAAGCTCTCAATGGCCTACACCACCCAAGGACACCATCTCACAACCCTCATATCCCTCCATCAGACCCCCACACCCTTAAAATAGCTTAAGGATGAAGAAAAGGGCTTAAAAAACCCAAAAAGGAGCCCAAAATAGTCTTCTATGAGCTAAAGCCATAAAAAAGGGGCTAAAACCCTAAAAAGAGCTAAAGTTAGGGTGGAAGGGGCTAAAATCCCAAAAAAGGGGCTACATCCCTGACCAAGGGCTTAAAACCATAAAACCCCTTGAAAAAGCTATAAAAGGAGGGTGGGGGTCACTCTCAAAACACGTCTCCCTTGCATACTGTTATGTTGCCCATGGATGCCTTGAGACCTTTGCCTCTCAAGCCACCTACACTCCCTCTCCTCCATTTCCATTGAGCCATTGCTCCCCCATCCAAGAGAGGTGCTTCCACAAGATAGGGAATGGTGGCCCATTTCCACCCAAAGAGAAGGTGTAACCATGTTTCATGTTTTGTTTCTTTCCTTCTTAGTTTTCTTTGCTTTCTAACCCTTGTTTCATTTGCAGGTTTATGTTTAACATTGTTTTACAGGTATTTCAATTCATTGTAGCTTAATCTTTGTTTGCAGGTCTTTGGAGGTGGAACCCTAACTTGTGTTTGCAGAGGGGTTCACCATTGTTTCCATATTTGCTTTGTTTTCTTTACTATCTTTTACATTCTGTTTTTATTTTCAACATTTCCCACTAGCAGGAACCTACCCTTCTATCCTATAGATAGAAGGGAGACATTCCTGCCCCTATAGCAAGGAGAAATCCCTGCTACACACCACATAGTGTATTAATGCAAAAATTGCAATAAAATTAACTAAGTAGTGGAACTAAGGTATTAGTGAGTTCGATTACTATTCTAACACCCTCCCTTAATCCAAAAACTAAGTACATCTCACAGTTTCCCTGGGCCAAATTTTTAAAATTTTAAGTTTTTCAAGTTTTGTCGTAGTTTTTCAAATTTCCTATTAAATTCAGTTTAAATTCAATTTGTTTTCTATTATCAGTACTACCAAAGCCTCTGCTAGGAAAAACCAAGTCAGTTTGGCCACAGTACAAATTACTGTCGGCCAGATCTGACTCTGGATCACAAAAAACCCCAAATCTGAGGCAGGTCACTCTTATCGGGCCTGAAAGTGAGGTGACAGTGCACTTAATGGCCAAACAAGCATTCCCAAGGTGAACTTAATCCCCTGATAAGTGTGACTTCACTCAGAAACAAATACCGCAACTGTCTGTGAATTCTGTGTGACCCCCTCGCCTGTTTCTGAAAAAATCTTGCGGCCCCCTCACCAGATTTGATCAGAAATGTGCGGCCTGTCAAACAGAACTTTAATTTCAGTTTAATAGAGGTTAAAATTTATTTTTATAGGGACTGACAATGCAGCTCAGCCGCCTCTATCCAGCACTACAAGTCAATTTCAGTTTTTGTTTCTGTTTTCTACAATTTCTTTTACAAACAATGTGTAAATTCCAACTAAATGTTAATGGCTTAATCAAATGAATGTAGCTTAACTAAAATCAATGTAAAACTAATTGTCTTGCTTACCCTTCCTCCTCTACCCAGTCATCACCCTCTGGGGTATTCGGGGATACGACGAAGGGAAAGCTCGTATAGATCTAGGCACTCCACTAATATTGTTCCAAACCATTAAAACTGGATGACTTTGAAGGTAGAGGGGGTAGAGAAGGAGGGCTTCTCACGGTGCTAAGCGTCCTCCCTGTTGACCAACCTTGCATTCGGGAGGTGACCTAAGGATATATAGATGGGCTTAGTCCCATTGTGTTGAGAGCCTAGCACCTTCTCTTGGTTGAAGAGGAATATCAATGTGAGCTAGTCATCTAGTTAGGCCATCCGCATTCAGGGTTAAAAACAGTATTTGTTCACAATTTTTTATTATTCAATGCATGAATACATAATGACATGAACTCTACCATGATGAATTCATAAACCATTTGCAGCTACCAAATACCAAAAAGACAGACAAACAAATACACCATACCAACTAATTAACCCAACTCAGTTTATGACGCTGAGTGAGCCTTAAAATTTACTAATTTACACTAGGTACAAACAAATATGTAGTCTTTGAGGACATAAGTCCCTGACTACTTCAACTATGGGAAGTACTTGGGCTCTGTCTAGAAACTCATTGTGAGGAGTACCACAGGAACCCCAAAGTAGCTGGCCGCTGAGAGGAGTTGCCAAGCAAAACGGGCAATGACCCCTTCTGATTGAGTAGAAACACATGTGAGGAAAAATCCAAGCATTGTTTTCTGGCAGTCTTTGTGGCCGAGTCATCACCTACATCCAATAGGAAGCCACTGAAACCGGAGTCCAAACATCATTCCCACCATTTTTAGACATAAAATTTAACACAATTTATCCTCCACTCTCTTCCTCATGCCTAAGAGGCAAACCACCACCATTTGGAACACTCAATCAAAATCATCAAAGCTATTCTCAGTGATCTCCCACACCATCAGAAGGCCACACTGCCTTTGATTTTGATTCAGATGCATATTAGTCTGAACCAGACCTCCATACTGCACCATCAAGCCCCATGGATGGTGCAAATTCGGATCCATTTTCCGGCATAGCCATAGCAAGTGGACCTATGTCCACATCACAACCTGTCACCCACAACCTGAAAAGTGGCCCAAGCACAGTTATGTAGATTGTCATCAGTCAATTTCCACCTCCTATAGTGACCAACCAAGCTGGCCCACTGGTAGCACATGGGGGTAGTGGCCCTTNCTCCTACCACACAGGGGGGCAATGGACCATCCACTTACATTGCCCCTACTATCATACATGGGGGAAATGTCCCCGCCACTCATACTATCCCACCCACAACACTTGGGGGCATTGGCCCATCTGCAATAGTGCCACCGCAAGCACCCCCAGCTGTGCAGATGCATTATGCACCTACAAACCCCTTCACCATCGCAGCCCCATCCCACATCAACCTAGGGTCAAATATGCCCTTCATGGCTCGTCTTAAATTGCCTGATTTGGCTAGATTAACAAATGACCCCATTCACCATCAAGCATTTTGGCCTCCAATGCCAACTAATATGCCATCATACATCCCCAAGTTTGAAGGCAAGGCAGGGGAATGTCCCCAAAACCACATCATGACATTCCATCTATGGTGTTCATCCAACAACATCGTAGATGATTCCATTAGGCTGAGGCTATTCCAACACACCCTTACAGGTGTTATGGCCAAATGGTACATTGAGCTACCACAGGCCAAATACCCAGAATTCAACTCCCTATCCTTGATGTTCCTATAATATTTCCAACTCCCCATCGGATATGATGAGGGGGTGGAGATCCTGTTATCCTGTTGCCATAGCACTGCGACACATATAACATACCACATCCATGAGTGGCAGCGATGTCGCAGCTTATGTAAAATCCAACTTAATGATAGGATCTTCTTGGATTGGTTCCTCAAGACCTTGCTCCCACCCATAGCAAAGGACGTTGCATCTGAACGTCCCCAATTTGAAGAAGAGGCCATACTGAAAGCCCAACAATTTGACCTGATCTACAGTTAGTCTGGATACCTATACACCGTCATTCCAGATGCTCCCTGTCTGAGTACCTCCTACCGCAATGCACTGAGGGCATCCCATGCTATGGACGACATCATAGGATCGGTCTCCCAACAGCCACAGCAACGTTCGACACCACCTGTCGTTACACCACAACCAAGCAACACTGCTAGTGTTGCTTACCAAAACCAAGCTCCATACTATGCCAGAATAATGTCCCAATCTGGAGCAACAACTTCCTATGCACAGCCTGCACCACTGCAGCAGGCTAAGGCCATGGCTTGGCCAACATAGCAGTATGTGGGGAAAATACCCACATTTGTGGCACCTCTAGCCCCACAAATCTATTATGCACCACCAATACAACCAGTTTAAGCCCCCACCCCCGCTCCACCCACTCATTTGGGACAAGCGTTCGCACAACAAAACCATCCCAACCAGCCTACCCCTAACAATCAATAAGGTAAAGCTCAAAATAACTGGCCCCATAACCAAGGCAATAACCAACCGTAGGGAGGTGATCAACAACTGAACCCTCCTAACAATGTCACGAAAAACCGGCCAGCCCAAAACCCCCCACGACAAAATGCACCAAGACACAATGCCCCATTGCGCACAAACCAACCATGTACACTCTGTGATGTTTATGGGAACTACACATTGAGTGTCCCCTTATGGGTCGAGCTAATTATGCCATTCAAAATGAGGCCCAACAGGCCGCCAATGCTGCAAATCAAGCCCAACCCAACCCGGCACCACAAGGACCTCCTCCTATGGTGCTTCAAAACATGCTTCCAGTCCAAGGATTGGTGGAAACCACACCCCCTCCCCAAGCCAATCCGAATGCTCCAAGGGCACCTCCCATAGCCAAAATAGGTGTTCACCACCTGCTAGCCATGACGACTGAATAGGTCAACTTACAAACTAGACAAAATCAATACGGAGCTACCACCAAACCTACTGACTCATCAGCAGCATCCACGTCTAAGACAGTCAACTTACCTCTTCAGTTACCCCCATTCCCATGCCCCCCCACATGCAGAATTGCTAATAATTCCATGACTAGAGCTGCAGTTAGCTATAGCATTATGGATGATTTGGCTCAAATTCCAACTGCCATGTCCGCTCTTGAGGTACTTAAAACCTGCCCAGCACAGTGGAAAGCCTTACTAGCTACCCTTGGGGCAGTAGACCCCTTTGAATCCAAGTTGATCACATTCGACATGGAGAATGGGGAACCGTACATGCCATCGACCATCGCCTTCCAAATCCCGGTGTCCATCCGGAATTTGGTTGTGCACTGGTGCATAGTGGATGAGGGGGCATCCACGTGCATTATGTCTACCTTGGTTTGGCAGAAAATTTGATCACCAATTCTACAACCGTCCTCCACAACTATGTGGGCTTATGATGGACATCCCACTAAAGCCCAAGGAATCCTCCCCCACATCCCCATCATGTTAGCTAGGAAGACAATTTTGATCGACATAGAGTTCGTCAACTCTCAATTGGACTATAACCTTCTCCTTGGGAGAATTTATATGTATGCCATACGAGCTATCACGTCAACTGTCTTCCATCTCATGATGTTCCCCCATGAAGGGAATATTGTGATGGTTGACCAGCTCACTTATCATGATCCCCAAGGGTTAACGACACCTGCCAACATTATCCCTACCATCACCACCATTGAGCCACAAGGGGCGACCACACATGCTAATGTCATCCCTCCAATCAACACTATAGTTGAAAACACACCAGCCTCCCCATTGTTGAATGTGGGCCCTGGGTTGTTTTTCGATACCACCATGATGACCCCTTTCCCGTTAGTGTCACCACCATTGACACAAAATGAAACTGTGGACTTGTGCATGGTATCATCCAGCACCACTACACCCAAATAACAACCGCAGCCGCAGCCCCAACCACAACCACAACACTGTCTATAGTTACACCACCAACAACAACCGCAACATCACCCACAGCAACAGCATTACATGCAGCCGCAACCACAACCACATCCCCACATGCAACCAGTCAGGAGTTAGCTGGGCTCATCTCCAGTCCATACGATTCCCTTCCTCTTTCCCCCACCTGGTGTCATGAGCAAGCCAGTCATGGCCACCTTAATCCTACCCAACTTTACATTGGGAATCCTGGTGTGGTATCTTCATCCACTACCTCAACTAGCAATTCCTTGGGTGGTCTTAACCATGGTACAACCCATTGTGGTCGAGTCTCACCCCCCACCCGGTCCGTACAAGCCAACCGCCACACCCGCACCTGCACCGCCCCAACACAAGAGGGCTAGGGGCAAGAATGCCAAAGCCACCGCAGAGCCATGACAAGTCCCACCTTGCACCGTCTGCAAACAACAAGGCCATCCAACTCAGAATTTCCCTAAAATCCCAGTGATTCGTGTGCATCTAGATTCCATGGATACAAACGAAAACATCCTCGTAGTTGAACTCCCAACTGCGGTAGTAGTCAAGAACAAGGCATTGAGGAAAAATCATGCTTGCACCCTTTGCAGCTTGTATGGACATTACTCCCACCATTTCCAAGACCTACCTAAATTTTGAATGGCTCTCGCTGACCTCTGTCAACATTCCCTTGAGTCTGAGATTACCTTGATCGAAGAAGTCCACCCAAAACCTCCTTCTTTAGACACCATGTCCATTTACATGATGTCCAGTTCCACAGACCCGCTCATCTCCTCCTCCAATAACGGTCCATCAGACATGTCTCTTTGTTGCTTCCGCAATGATGAGGAGATACTTGAAGCTCTGACCACCCCAGAATACCCATGGGACAACATGCACCATCGCTCATTCTTCCTCCCCGAAGATATTTTGTCGCAGTCTGACCAGTTTTCCATGGATACCAAATATTTCATCCATGGGACGGTCAACAGGTTCAAGAACCCCATCCCAGCACCTAATGCCTTCAAACACGGGAATATGATGAACATTTTTCCAACCATTAAAATCGACATCTCAACCAACTCTGATATCATTTAAGAAATCATGTTGGGGGCATCTTGCCGCCTGGAAGAGGTCGACGTCTACAAAGCTCTCTTCCAAGAATTCGATGACATATTTTCTTGGTCATACACTGAAATTCTCGGCTTAGATCCATCCATCGTGGAGCACCACATCGACACATGGCCCGATGTGGCACCTATATGCCAAAAGCAATGGCCCATCCATCCATCCAAAGTGGTTGCGGTGAAAGCCGAGATAGAGAAGCTATGCATAGTCAGCTTCATTTATCCCATTGCATACACCACTTGGGTTTCTAATCCTGTTCCTATGAAAAAAAAATAGGGTACCATCTGCGTTTGCACAGACTTTCGCAACCTTAATGGGGCATGTACCAAAGACAACTTCCCCACACCCTTCATCAATCATATTATCGATGCATGCGCCGGACATGAATCCTTTTCCTTCATGGACGGTTTTTTCGGATATAACCAAATCCAAATCCGGAAAGAAGACCATTATAAAACAGCATTCACAACCCCATGGGGCACATTCACGTACTGATTCATGCCCTTTGGCCTGAAAAATTCTAGAGCCACCTTCCAGCATGCCATGACACACTACTTCCGCGAACTCATTCAGATCATGTTGGTCTGTTTCGACAACCTCATCGCGCGGTCGCAAAAGCAAACACAACACATAGATGACTTGCGACAAGTTTTCATGCTATGTCACCAGTGCAAAATCTGCTTGAACCCATCCAACTATGTTTTATGTGTCCCCACAGGTCGTCTACAAGGATTCATCGTGTCACACAAAGGAATGACTGCTGGTCCTTTGAAATTCCAAACAGCTTTCCCTCTAACGTCACCCCTTTGAGTCACATCATTACAACTTGTATTATAGTCTTTCCATTTTTTGTTTTACACTTTTTTTCCAAATTGAGTCTTATGTATTGTTTCCTCTCATTGCTTCAGATGGAGCACACCTCAGACCAATATATGGGATTTGCAGATGGAGCAAGCAGATGGTCTCCAAACCTCGCATCGGCTGCATGGGTAATCTACTCCCCATCGCACAAGTTGATCCACATCGATGGAATATGCATGGGCACCAAAACCAACAACCAGGCTGAATATTATGGGGTCAATGGCCTTTTGGCCACCACTCTCCAGTTACGCATTCACCATCTTGATGTCTTCTTAGACTCCCAGTTGCTTGTTTCTTAGTTGAACAACCACTACTGAGTACATGATCCCTGCCTCTTTAGAAAGTACCTATGCACTAAATAGATGGTTAAAACATTTGAATCCATCACATTCACACATGTTCCTAGAAACCTCAATAGTGTCACAAATCAAATGGCGAACGATATTCTAAATTGGTACATCCACAACTGCATATAGGAAACATACAACCATAACATCATGCATAATCATTTCTAAAAAATACACACACAGTGTAATAATACATCACATAGGCATTTGCATTCCACAACATCATAAAAAGACTCACATAACAAAACCATAAAAGTGCATCCATGTGCATCAAAAAAAAATATATATATAGATAAATTGATCAGTCGCATGTCCAAAACATGTCCAATACAAAATGAGAAGCCACATATGCTTTCTCAGCAGGATACACATAAGCGACACAAAAACCCCTAAATGCACCAACGTTCTCGGGATAGCCTCACTAGGCTACTAATCCGACTCAGACTCATCATCTGACTCAGTTTCATCATCTTCTAAAGAGGACTCATCCTCTGCAGGAAGATCACCTCTCGCCACCCGGCGAAAATTCTCACAAGCCACCACCATTTTCCTCATCATGCCAGTCGACTCTAGAGGAAGGTTGTGAATAGCAGCAATCATATTAGTACTCAGGTGCTGCCAGCCATCATCTAACACTCCAGTAGCAAGCTCCTCCATATACGGCACTAGTCCATCCATTTCCTTCTACCGTCTGCGGGATCTCCCGGCAGGAACCACCGCAGGAGCTATAATAACAACCCGCCTCCAATGCCTTGGCAGTGAGCGAGGACCAACATCTGCACATACAAACAAGGACACCATCAATCCACATCTACCAATATGTAAACTACCAACTAGCTCAACTACACTATGTATAAATATGAACATAAAAACATCATGCATACATACCAGCTGGTCCCCACGCCTAGCCCGAAAGTTGGGGCATCTTAGGGTCTCCCTGGAAATCCATACCTGCATATGGGTACTCCTCGATCACTACAGGAAGCTAGAGCCACTGCTCCAACAACTCCTCTGTAAAAAATTGGCCCACTCTGCCACTACCCTCCCAGATCATCATCTAGAACCATCTATACATCCAAGGCTCTTGCGGACCACTGTCCTGCATAGCCCGATGAGGACGAAGTGTAGGTACTTTCTCAAAGAAGAAATCACACAAGAAGGATCCAAAACAAAAACCAGCGCTAGTAGTCTTTGACTTTTTCAGCTGACGCCAGACAGCCTGTAGATACATCTCACCCCATGCATAATACGTGCCACCTATAGCACGCTCTACTAGCGGTAGCTGACCACCAAAAATATTGTGGCTCCCCATGGAACCCAAGATACGCTGCAATAAGGTCCCCACCACCTATGTGGACAAATCCTCAATGTCACACATCAGGATGTAAGAACCACACACGTATACCGTAGCGTAACAGTGCTGATCGCACAGATCCTCCAATGTCTCCCCCCGAGATAGTATAGGTGCCAAGTCACCAACCACTCCCAACATAGGGAGCCCAGTAATGAAGTATACATCTGCCAACGTAATCTCAATGCATTGGCCCTAAAAGAGGAACACCTCCTCATCAACATCCCAAAAACCTATCAGTGTTTGCATCAGCAAATGCAAGCTCCGCATGAGGGATATCATCATAAATTTCAGCACTCCGCAATGGGCTAATGTATCTCTAACATTCCCGTCATCTAAGGATGCATCCCTAACACTCTTGGAGTCTCTCTCTCTCCACTTGATCTCTGCCATCCTGCAAAAGCAAAAACCCTAATGTGAGCCACTGCCATCATCAAAAACACCCAAAAAGTGGCCAGGGCACACCTGTTTGGGAAAAATGAGCACCCAGGGCACTCAAAATTTCCCCATAGGTGCACCCAAGGTGCACCTTTTCCTTCGAAAGGTGTGACTTGGCCCCCATGAAACCCCAAACTGCTCATGGGGGGCCTCTAGGTGACCAAATCCAGCAAATAAACCACCAAAAAGATGAGTTTCAGTGAGAGCATTTACCTACAAGTCGCAGCACTCAAAACCATTGGTCGGATCAATATAAATCAGCAAATGAAGAATTAGGGCCCAACTCTCCAACTCCACAATGAACAGTGACAATGACACTTCACCATGTGGACCCCACCCATATATAGGCCCCATTTGACCTAATTTCTTTCGATCGACATAACAATACCATACGGACACCGTTTGAGACGTTGTTCATGCCACTGGTTTCAAAATTCTTCCCTCTATATCTTTATGAGACCATTGTCTCATGTTTAATAAATCAATTTCAGGACCATTTCCCACCAGTCACCTTGATTTATGAGCCATGACATGACGATGCAAGTGTCTACGGACCTGTACCTATATCACACTTCCTGACCGCAACTCATGTGAGTTTTTGGGCCACCATCCATTTAGGAATGTAATTTTACTTTTATTTTTGTATTTATAATTGTCTTGTCCACCGCACCTTACGCGAACATTTGGACCATCATGCACAAAACTAATTATTTTTTTTACATGTATTTGGCATAGAAGTGCCCCTGGACTTGCACTCACATCGCATGTAGTGAATTTCGTCCACCGCAACACACAAACACGCTCTCCTAACCTCTGTCTGAGAGCCACCTCAATTTGTGTGCTTCTGCCACACTGAATCACAGGCCTTTGCCATGATTTATCCCACGCATGTATTGGTATGTTTGAGAGCCTACTGCCCCGTCCATACTGCACAGATGAAATTTGGACCTCTGTCCACCATCCCGACATGGGGCACCGCATGTGCCACCACAATCGGTTGACCGCATTGGAGTTTTGTTTAAGCTCTTTTCTGACTCCTTAAAACAATGAAAGGGCATATACATCGTCTCATTTACCTCCTTTTGCGGACCATGTAGACCATCAATTGAAAAGGACCTCCTTGGCACACTCAAGCCAAGGTCATTCCCCTCTACATACTTTTATGCTTTCCCAGGCAGAGAGGCCGCACTCTACGAAAAAGCTCACCACGGGTTTTCGTTAAGCTCTTTTCCAACCTTCTCATCAAGAAAAGATTGTCGAGCAAACTTGGTTTCATTCATGCTCGTAAAATTATTTGAATGACCGTCCAGTCAGTATAGGTTTAACCTTTTCCGGGTTGATTGGAGTACCAACGGTAAAGAAGTCTCCCATCCCTTGCAGGATGGGTGAGCTCTCCTATGTATACTTTTATCCTTTTTCAGGCACAGGGGACTACCAATGAAAAAGATCCCCCACTGGAGTCCTCTTCATGCTTTGAAAGCACCATCGAGCATTTACCTTCTTAGGCTCGCCAAAAATCCACGAGATCGTACCATAACGGTGTCCCTAGACACCTCCCCATAGCAAATAGTTTAGTAGCATTCCCTCGTTGGGCCGCCTTTGTTCAGAGTACTCTGCAATGTGTCTTCCTTGGATCCCATCAATATAAAAAGTGTCTACCTCCTCCAAGTATTTCCCATCTGCAGTGACATCCCCGGTATTACAGCTATGATCCCATTCCCATGAGTCAGTTTCATTTGCTGCCTGGTCCGCCCTGCCGTCATACTCTGAACAGAGGAAGTTTGATTCTCTGACACTCCCCCTACCCCTGTTCAAATCTTTCCCTCTCCCCCCTCCCCCATTCAGTGAATCAACCCGCAGATTGCTTCACACCTTTCACTTATTTCCCTCATGCTTCTCGTCAAGGAAACATCATTTCCTTGACTAGGGGTAGGTCTCCCTCTATTGACGCCAACACACATATTCCAGAGGATAGACCCAAAGCTCCCTGTATCTTGGTTTCATTAACCCCATAGATGAGTTCCTTGGACTACTTGAGAGGAGTCCTTAGTGCATCTCGGGATGGTTGTTTCTCACGTGCTCGACTCCAACTACATCATCGCACCGTTGAGATTCATACAGGTTTTGGTCCACATAGTACTTGTTCAAAGACCCCGGATGTTACCTGACTCTAGAACATTGATGAGTCCACTTGAGGGACCTAAACAAGTTCACGTCCCTTGTGATTTCCAGGTTGCATTGGAGACAGTGATCAGAAGCCCCAGCAGTGCTTCGATATACCTTTATGATTGATGCAGCATACTTGTACCACAACGACTCTAACTCTCAATCAACAAGTCCATACAGCTATGTACAATTCCAGATACAACAGACCGTCAGTCATGAAGATATAGCATTCCATGAGAATGCCATGCATCCAATGTACCAGATCAGCATTGTATTCAGCCTGACATGGAGGCAACCATTATTGTAACACTAGTTGTATATGATCGACTCTTGTAGTTTAGAGCATAGATCAAATTATTCTTTTGACATTGTCACGAGCATGGGGATGCCCGCCTCATCCATATACATGTCACACATTATTTATATCTCACCCATTAATGGGAATCATATTAATACAAAAACCAAAAGCCACCATGCCCCAGCCCCGGAATCACCACCTCTACGCAGTGAATCATATGATGTACGTCGACCATACATTGAGCTCCTGCCCTCACACATCAGGGGCCAATCTATTAACCCAAAAATCCCCCACTCAGCTCTCAATGGCCTACACCACCCAAAGACACCATCTCATGACCCTCATATTCCTCCATTAGACACCCACACCCTCAAAATAGCTTAAGGATGAAGAAAAGGGCTTAAAAACCCCAAAAAGGAGCCCAAAATAGTCTCCTAGGAGCTAAAGCCCTAAAAAAGGGGCTAAAACCCTAAAAAGAGATAAAGTTAGGGATAAAGGGGCTAAAATCCCAAAAAGGGGCTAAAGCCCTGACCAAGGGCTTCAAACCCTAAAACCCCTTGAAAAAGCTATAAAAGGAGGGTGGGGGGTCACTCTCAAAACACTTCTCCCTTACATATTGTTATGCTGCCCGTGGCTGCCTTGCCTTGAGACCTTTGCCTCTCAAGCCACCCACACTCCCTCTCCTCCATTTCCATTGAGCCATTACTTCCCCATCCAGCAGAGGTGCTTCCACAAGCTAGGGCATGGTGGCCCATTTCCACCCAAAGAGAAAGTATAACCATGTTTCATGTTTTGTTTCTTTGCTTCTTATTTTTCTTTTCTTTTTAACCCTTGTTTCATTTGCAGGTTTATGTTTAACATTGTTTTGTAGGTATTTCAGTTCATTGTAGCTTAATCTTTGTTTGCAGGTCTTTGGAGGTGGAACCCTAACTTGTGTTTGCAGAGGAGTTCACCATTATTTCCATCTTTGCTTTGTTTTCTTTACTGTCTTTTACATTTCATTTTTATTTTCAGCATTTCCCACTAGCAGGAACCTACCCTTCTGTCATATAGATAGAAGGGAGCCATTCTTGCCCCTGTAGCAAGGAGAAATCCCTGCTACACACCACATAGTTTATTAATGCAAAAATTGCAATAAAATTAACTAAGTAGTGTAACTAAGGTATTAGTGAGTTGGATTACTATTCTAACACCCTCCCTTAATCCAAAAACTAAGTACATCTCACAAAATGATGGAGGCCTTGGTAACAATGGCTCAAGTCACCTCAATTGCAATTCAAAAAATTTTATTTGCCCATATAAACCAAGGAAAAGAAGGAAAACCTCATGGGACAAAACCTTCCCTTAAGAATGGACATGGGGCTGGACCTACAACAAATAACATAAAATTACCATCCTTCACTCACCCCAAGCAAATATCTCAGGTAGGTGAATGTCTTCTCTTTGAAAGCCTTGGTAAAAATATCAGCAGTTTCCTTGGTGGATGGGCAATACTGCAGTGAGATCACCCTGTCATTCACTAAGCCCAGAATGTAATGCATGTGTATCTAAATATGTTTTTCCCTCTTCCTTTGAACTAGATCAGTAGATATTTTTATGGCACTTTGATTTTCCACCCAAATGTTGGTTGGAAAATCAATTGTGACACCAAATTACCAAAGATTACCTGCAACCAAACACACTGTGTAGCTGTAAGTTTTAAACCTGTGTAGAGAAGCAAAGCATACAGATTCTTTTAAGCAAAATAGAGATAAAAACAAATCATTCACACATAAACACAGAGATTTACCCTGGAAACCCTTAACCGGGAAAACCAGAAAACCTTGGAGCCACACCTCCTATTTTCTCTTCATTACAATATGAAATCCTCACAATACAAAATATAGGTATTCTGCAACATCCAAATACCCTAATATGTTAACCCTGATAAGAAAAAGGCTCCAATCCCTTAACCAAGATTAAGTTACATATTTTTAGACAAATTCTAAAAATAGCCACAAACAGTTATAAATAGCCATACAATCTATAGATAGCCAAAAATACCCTCTGGGATCGTCGAGCTACAGCGCTGACATGCGTACCTCCCCTCCATACGCACATGCAAAGAATATAACATATACCCAACATTCTCCCACTTGGTGTTTCCTTTGCATAGAAATGACTCATGTACTCATAAAGTCACAAGTTCAGGGCATCAATGCCCATAGATTCTCTACACCAAGATAACTTCTCTGTACTAACAGACTTTGTTAATGAGTCTGCAACATTTTTCACGGTGTCAACCTTCTCTAGCATCATCTTCTTGTCTTCAACCATATCTCTCACAAAGTGATATTGCACATCAATATGCTTTGTATTAGAATGATAAGTAGGGTTCTTTTCCAGGAAGATTGCACTTTGGCTATCACAATCTAACCTTACACCTTTCTGTACAAACCCAATACCTGAACACAATCTTTGCAGCCACATAGCTTCTTTTCTTGCATGAGTGGCTGCCATGTATTCAACTTCTGTAGTTGAGAGTGCAACTACAGCTTGTCTCTTTCTCATCCAACTGATAGCTCCTCCAAATAGGTTAAACACATACCCACTTGTAGATCTTCTATGATCAAGGTCTCCAGTCCAATATGCATCAACAAATCCATGTACATTTATTACTCTGTCTGGCCTAGGTCTTCCTTGGTAGCAGATTGCATAATCTGTGGTTCCACGCAAATATCTGAAGACCCTATTTACAGCTGTCCAATGCTCCTTTCCTGGTTTTGACATATATCTACTCAAAACTCTCACTGCATGAGAAATGTCTGGTCTTGTACAGACCATTTCATACATCAAACTACCAACTGCACTGGCATATGGAACCCGTGACATTTCTTCTTCTTCTTCTCGTGTCTTGGGACACTGCTCTACAGATAAATTTACACCTACAGAAATAGGAACCTTGACCGGATTACTTTCCTGCATGTTAAATCTCTCTAGTACCATCTCAACATATTTTCTTTGATTTAAACTGATCATTTTGTTTGCATGATCTCTTCTTATCTCCATTCCCAAAATGAAGTTTGCAGCACTGAGATATTTCATATCAAACTTAGAGGACAGTTGAGACTTCACCTCCTTTATAACATCTTTGTTGTTTCCAATCAACAACATGTCATCAACATACAGAACTATGTTAATGAATTGATCACCAACCTGTTTGGAATATACACAGTGATCAGCTTTGCTTCTCACAAATCCCAATCCAAGTATGTATGTGTCAAAATTTTGGTACCACATCCTTAGAGATTGCTTTAGACCATAAAAGGACTTCTTTAGTTTACATACCAACTCATTCTTTCCCTTTACTATGAACCCTTCTGGTTGTTTCATGTATATTTCTTCTTCCAGATCCCCATGTAAAAATGATGTCTTCACATCCATCTGCTCTACTTCAAGATCAAAAGCAGTGGCAATAGAAAGGAGAAATCTAATAGAAGTTAATTTTGCAACTAGAGAAAATATTTCACCAAAATAAATCCCCTCTACCTGAGAATATCCCTTTGCTACCAAGCAGGATTTATACTTATCCACTTTACCTTCTACATTCAACTTCTTTTTAAATAACCATTTGCTCCCAATGGATTTTCTCCCAACTGGTAACTGGACTAGATTCCAAGCTTCATTTTTGTCCAAGGAATCCATTTCTTCATCCATGACCTTTTTCCAGAGATCGCTATCCTCTGAATTAACAGCTTCCTTCACATTTCTAGGATCATCATCAGTAATAGACATAGCAAAATGAGAGAGAAAATCAGGAGGGAAATACCTTTCTGGTTGCCTTATTTCTTGAGATTATCTCCTCAAAACTGGAGTATCAGGTTCTTCTTCTTCTGATTCTGCTTCTTCCATTGAGTCAAATTCTTCACCTTCTAACTTAAACTCTATTTTCTCTGGTTCCTTTTCCATTAGATCCACTTCCTGTCTAGGGACTTCTTTGACCTGTCAAAACACAACATCTTAACTATAAACAGTCTTCTTAGTTATAGGATTCCAAAGCTTATACCCTTTCATACCATCTTTATAGCCAATAAAGATACACTTCTCAGCTTTGTTATACAACTTGCTCATTTTCTCCTTTGGAACATGTACATAAGCATCACAACCAAAAAATTTCAAATGCTTAATAGAGGATTTCTTACTAGTCCATACCTCTTGTGGATTTTTATCAATCAATGCTGATGTGGGTGATCGATTTACCAAGTAACATGTTGTCTCCATTGCTTCTGCCCAGAATTCTTGTCCTATCCCAGCACTGCTTAGCATGCTCCTTGCCTTTTCCATCAATGTCCTATTCATCCTCTCAGCAACTGCATTCTGTTGAGGTGTGTATGGAGTAGTATTTTTCCTTGCTATACCGCACTTCTTACAAAATTCCTCAAATTCATTCCCACAGAACTCTCCACCATTATCTGTCCTCAACACCTTTATTTTATTTTTTGACTGATTTTCTACAAGAGCCTTAAATTCTTTAAACTTGGAAAATACTTTAGATTTATTTCGAAGGAAATAAATCCATATGTTCCTTGAGAAATCATCTATAAATGAAACATAATACATATATTTTCCTAATTATGGAACAAGAACAGGTCCAAACACATCACTATGTATTAATTCTATAATTCCCTTTGCTCTTGTTGCACCAAATGAAAATCTTACTTGATTTTGTTTTCCATATATGCAATGTTCATATAAATCAAAATCCAGAGTGCAATCAGTCATACCTTCAACCATACCTTTACCTTGTAATTATCAAAGTCCCTTTTCTCCAATATGCCCCAATCTTTGATGCCATAGCATTGTCTTTCCTCCTGATGCAATCAGGGTTTTGTCATCTTTACCTCCTTCCTCCAGCACAACGGAATCGTTACATTCATCAATGATGGTTTTTCCCAAGAGTTTGTACAGATTTCTATACCGAACTCCCCTCATCAATACCATTGATCCTCGAACCATTTTTCAACCACCATCTCCACACATATTCTTTACACCTACAACATCCATCTTTCCGACAGATATCAAGTTTCTTGCTAGATTTGGAATGTGTAGCACTCCATGCAGAATTCTAATCCTTCCATCCTTGAGTTTTAGATTGACTCTACCATGTCCAATGATACTGGTTGGTGAATCATCTCCCAAGTACACATCTCCTCCATTGTACTTTTCATATTCACAGAACCACTCCCTATGAGGGGTCATATGACATGACGCACTTGAGTCAATCAGCCATGTATCACGTTCTGAAGGATTACCCGTGGAAGCTAGGTACACATCCCCTCCTTCTTCTGAGGAGCTCTTCACCTCTATGGAAGGGGTATCCTCATATCCCTTTGATTTCTCAACATTCTTATATTTGCAATCCTTTTTATAGTGCCTAGCTTTACCGCATTTCCAACACTTCCATATTCCTTTTCCTAGGGATTTAGATCTACCCTTAGATTTAGATCTCCCCCCAAATCCTTTATTTTTGTTTCTCTCCTGGGGGTGACCTATCACAGACAAGGCATCCATACTATGATTATCCATGGTTTTCCACCTCATCTATTCTGATATTAGGGATGATACAATTTCATCAAATTATAAGGTTGCCTTGCTAGAACTACCTATTGCAACAATTAGGTTGTCCTAGGAATCCGTCAAAGAACACAATAACGTCATACATTTATCTTCTTCAGCCATTTTAATACCAACAGAGGTTATCTGACTTACTAGAGTATTGTAGACATTCATATACTATGTTACAATATCATTCTCTCCCATTCTGAGGTGAAACAACTTCTTTTGTAGAAACAGCTTGTTCACAAGGTATTTTGATTGATACAAACTCCCTAGTTTTTCCCATAGCTTTACTACACTATCTTCACCAGATATGTTCAACAACATAGATTCTGATAAGCACAATCATATTGTACTCTTCACCCTTCTTTCGAATTTATCCCAATCATCTTGTGATGTTGCAGTGGGTTTTGTACCTGGATCCATAGCAATCCACTGTTCCCGATCTACCAGAAGATCCTCCATTTTGAGCTTCCATAGCTCAAAATTATGGCCGTTAAATTTCTTGATCTTGATTCTTGAAGTGCTTGCCATTCTCTTTCAATGCAAAAATCAACACTGCAAAGCTCCCACTGAACCCAGGTTTATCACAGACCTGAGATCTATCAATCGTGTTGAACCCTTAGTAGCAAAGGCGTCCCCTTGATGCCAAAATCGAGCTCTGATACCACATGTAAGTTTTAAACCTGTGCATAGAATCAAAGCATACATATTATTTTAAGCAAAATAGATATCACAACACATCATTCACACATAAACACAGAGATTTACCCTGGAAACCCTTAACTAGGAAAACCAGAAAACCTTGGAGCCACACCTCCTATTTTCTCTTCATTACATTATGAAATCCTCACAAAACAAAATATAGGTATTCCAAAACATCCAAATACCTTAATCTGTTAACCCTGATTAGAAAAAGCCTCCAATACCTTAACCAGTATTAAGTTACATATTTTTAGAAAAATTCTAAAAATAGCCACAAACAGCTATAAATAGCCATAAAATCTATAAATAGCCAAAACATTTTGCTCGATGTGCTCGCATCGAAAACAGGGCCTACAACTTGTTTCCATCTAAGGCGCCTTTGGGATCATCGAGCAATAGTGCTGACATACGCATCTCCCCTCCATACGCACATGCAAAGAATATAACATATACCCAACAGTAGCAGCATTGACTGTTGCCCTGTACTCGGAATCTGCTAATGAAATTGAAATGGTGTGTTGTTTCTTACTTGACCAGAAAATGGTAACTTCATAAATCATAAATACAAAACCTAAAGTTGACTTCCTATCAGTGGGATCTCCAGCCCAATCTAAATCAGAAAATCTAGCTAGTTGAAGTCAGGAACTAGCTTGTAGTGCACAGCGAAATTCTTTGTACCCTAGACATAGTGAAGAATTATTGTTCCTACGCTCCAATGGAGCTCATGTGTCTGGTGCATATATATTTATACAGCACTTACATCATAAGACAAATGAGGTCTTGTGTTAGTGAGATAGAGCAAGCTTCCCACTAGTTTCCTGTAGAGTGTAATATCTACCAACGGAGAATTGCCAAATTCATGCATTTTGATGCCAAAAAGAAAGGGAGACTTGGATGCCTTACACTCATCCATGTTAAACTTATTTATTAGGTCTAAATCATATTGTGGTTGACTCATCTTGATGCCCCTTTCACTTTTCTCAATTTCCAAGCCCAAAAATTGCCTTAGCAATCCTAGGTCGGTCATGGAAAATTCACTATGCAAAGATGACTTAATTGAACCAATTGAATTGGTGCTGCTACCTGTAATGAGAATGTCATCAACATAAAGAATAGTAACCTACAAAATACCATCATGTTGCTACAAATACACATTAGGGTCTGATTTTCATCTAGTGAAACCAATAGAGAGAAAAAAAACATCAATTTTTGCATACCAAGCCCTGGGGGCTTGCTTGAGTCCATACAATGATTTCTTCAATGTACATACCAATGAAGTATCCTCTTGAAAACCTTCAAGTTTCTGCATATATATCTCTTCCTATAGCTCACCATGCAAGAAAGCACTTTTAACATCCATGTGGTGAGCTTGCCAACCTTTACTAGCTACCATGACAAGAACTAGTCTTATGGAGTCCATGTTTCCAACCGGTGCAAAGGTCTCTGTATAATCAAAACCATAAACCTAAGAATATCCCTTAGAAACTAATATTTCCTTATGTTTCATATCTTAACCATCAGCATCAATTTTGGTTCGGAAGACCCACTTGCATTGGACAAGCTTCCTCTTGGGAGGAAGGGGAACCAATTCCCATGTCTTGTTCACTTGGAGGGACTGAAATTCTTCTTCCATTGTGGATTTCCATCTTGGGTCATTAAAATATTTCTGATATGTCAAGGATCATACCCAATCAGTGTTGATGTATTTGTAACTTCGGAATGTATTCACTTGTATATCTTATATATTGTACCCCGATGTTTATTCCGGGAAGTATCTATAATATAATTGAGTCATGTCATGCCCCGATGTTTCAATCAGGAGATTCAATAATGTAAAAAATTCATGTAAATTCATTGATTTTAATCCTCCATTGTAATTCAGGGCAATATTCCCCACAATTGTGTCAAGGTTAACCCTCCTTGTTGATCGGAGGGAAAAGTCCCCATAGTTATGGGGCACTAGGGTTATTTGACTCTCCTAGAGATGTCGTCCCTAGTAAGTAATTGTTAAGTGGGGCTGACATGTTGAAGTGGACATTAAGTGAATGAAAGAATATAAATAGAGAGTGATTCTCTCTATTTATCACACACACACTCACTCACTGGGGCGCATGAGTGAGAGAGGAGAAGCTCTCTCAAGTGAGAGAGAGAGAAAAAGCTGTTAGAGATCATCTTTATGTTTTCGGTTTTTACTGCTACCATTAGTGCTCATTCTATCTCTGAGGAAATTGCGGCCTTTTCTCCTTTATGGTTCTCCCAAGGAAAATTATTTGTGTCTCTTATCTCTTGTGTTTATTGATGTGCATGTTATTCTCTCAGATAAGATCCTAAGATAATGCTAGCTTGAATGATAAAAATATAACATGGTATCAGAGCTAACCTGAGAAGAAGACATTTTGCAGGTGCATAAGCTAGGGATTCTTACTTTTTTGGTCTCTCTCCATAATCTATCAGCAAAATTATGCTAGGCTGACTCTCCATTGAAGGGCACATCTTTCTGTCGAAGCGGAATTCATTTCCGGGCATTTTCAGTTTTTGGTGCGGGAAATTAGGGATTTTTACAAAAGAAATTTTTTTGAGTGAGCCCGGCATAGGATTTTTCTCCACATAAAAATCGAATTTTAGAGACCTGGGTCGAGATTTTTGGTTGGGTGTAACTCCGAGAAAGTCAAACCCTAGTTTGACCCTGAGCTAGAAAAACCCTAAATACTAAAACTGATAAGTTTTGGTAAATTCACTATATATTGGGATTACAGAAGTCTTAGGGGCCAAAACATTCACAGTTCAAAGATAAATTCATGATTTATATTGTATCTAAGTTTCAACCTCATATTCACTATATTCTCGGAGATATGATTCCTCCAAGTTAGGGTTCCAACCTCTCCGAGGATTCATCCCTAAACAGGACACCTGGGGAGAATTGCTATATCTCGGGTTACAGAGGTCCAAATGAAATTTATCAAGAAATTATAGAAAGGGAACAGAATTTACTTTTTGTGTTCAAATTTTCAGACCCTGAAGATAAAACAGTGACACGTGATAGTCTATACAACTTTGTTATTCGGAACAGTCCTAAAACAGGTCACCTTGGGAAACCGCTCATAAGTCCCAATTGGTGAAACCAATTCTGATGAAACCTATGGTGTTGGAATAGGGACAGGAAATTCTACCTCAATGCAAATTTTTAGACACATAGGAGCTGTAATTGTGTAGATACCTCATAAACAGTATCAGGAATTTGTGTAGAAGAAATTGGAAAACTAGGGCTTCTTGTTCCGGTAGCTTCCCTCCACTATTTCAGAAAAGGAGTACATTGGAGAACTCACCTTGAAGAGGTCTATCTTTCTATCCAATCAAATTTTAAAGATTCTAAGTTTTTAAAATTAGGGTTTCTCTGATAAACCCTAGATCAACCAACTCCGGAACCAGGACAGACACCTCAAATCGGTAAGATCTAATCTTTTGCTATTGAGGTTCTCATAATCTATCACAACAGCTTGATGATAAGCTTGGTGAAGTTGACAAATTTCAAGCATGAAATTATATTATATCTCTAAAGAAAATGAATTGGACACCTACATAAGTAGAGAGGTTTTAGTTCCAGAGAGAGATGAGGCTAAAATCCTTACATAAGAAGAACTTGGTCAAGGCCAAGAAGATCATTGCTGATTAGATCACGGATCACCTTATACCACAAGTGTCTTCCCTAAAGACACAGAAAGAGATGTTTGATTCCTTAACCAAGATATTTGAAGGGAAGAACATAAATCAGAATATGACTTTGAGAAAATAGTTGAAGAATGTGAAGATCCAGAATGTAAATACCATACAGTCATACTTTACAAGGGTCTCTCAAATCAAAGAAAAACTTGTAGTAGTAGAAGAAGAAGTGAAGAATGCAGAAGTGGTGATAGGCACCTTGAATGGCCTCCCAGGATCATGGGACTCATTCATGCGAGGAATGTGTACTAGAAGGAAGTAATTACTTTCAGCAAGCTATGGGAAGAAGAAGAAGCTCGGCTCATACTAAGAGAAGAGAAGATGGGAGCAACTGAAGATCAAGCTCTCACCATCCAAAGAAGATCGCTCAAGTGATGAGGAATACGAAGAAATCAACTCTTGAAGAAACTCTTATCCATCTTAGCATTTGGATGAGAATTGATGCTATTATAAATGAAGAAGATGATGAAGCTGAAGGCTCAAGAAGGACTCTACCCATGAAACAAATAAAGATAAGTATTCAATTGTCATTTCATGATATTGTTTTTGTTATGCATTTGTTTATATTATGCATGATATAATGTTTGCATTAATGACAATATACTACTAATATGCATGTGATGGGTAAGTAGCTCATGGTGCTATACAACTCTCCATTGCTACTTATCTATAATGAAACCTCTTTGCCAACATATTGGATTAGTGCACAATCTCAATGTTGTCCTGGTAAAGATGGAAGGCATCTAGAAAGTTTACATGAGATATGGATGAATGTTGTATTGGCTAAAATAGTTGCATGATCATATATTTATGCATAATAATTTTTCATTATGAATATACCTTATAAAATGTTTCCAACCATACAGCTGGTGCATTTGACTTGTAGGAAAGATCGCATACAATCACCTACAAGAAAAGAAGGATGAGACTTTTTCCAAAGAACAAGTGACAACAGTTCAAGATGCACTCTAATAATCCAAAATGAAGAATGATGTCTAGGATGTAGTATCGAGACCTGAAGGGAATTTCCTAGTTCCATCATGCAATAGATGGAAACATCATGGGATACAAGGCAAGATTCATGGCACGAGGCATAAACTATGAAGAGACATTTGCAGCCACTAGAAGTTAAGACACATGACAAGAAGAATCATGTGTGCAAATGAAAGAAGACCTTGTATGAGCTCAGAAGACACCCATGAGATAACACATACATGATGAGCTTGATAAATATCTTAACCTTTGCTACAACGTTGAAGATGAAAGCCTAAGGAGGATTGTTAACCCAAAAATCCCCCACATAGGTCTCAATCGCCTACACCACCCAAGGACACGATCTCACAACATCATTCCACTCCATAGGACCTTCCATTTGACCCCACACCTCCAAAAGAGCCCAAGGATGAAGAAAAGGGATAAAAACCCCAAAAAGGAGCCCAAAATAGCCCCCTAGGAGCTAAAGCCCTAAAAAAGGGGCTAAACCCTAAAAGGGGCTAAAGTTAGGGCGAAAGGGGCTAAATCCATGACCAAGGGCTTAAAACCCTAAAACCCCTTGGAAAAGATATAAAAGGAGGGTGGGGGGTCACTCTCAAAACACCTCTCCCTTACCTATTGTTATGTTGCCCGTGGATGCTTTGAGACCTTTGCCTCTCAAACCACCCACATTCCCTCTCCTCCATCTCCATCCCATTGAGCCATTGCTCCCCAACCAAGGGAGGTGCTCCCATGAGCTAGGGAATGGTGGCCCATTTCCACCCAATAGAGGTATAATTTTTCTTTACATGTTTATTTAGTTGTTTTTGCTTTCTAACCTTGTTTTCTAGTTGCAGGTTTTATTATTGACATTGTTTTGCAGGTTTTCGATGATAGCTTAGGTTTGTTTGCAAGGTTTAAGGAGGTGGAACCCTAACCCGTTTTCTGCAAGGGGTTTCATAAGGGCTTCATCTCCCTCTTTCTTTTCTGTTATTAGCTCATAGTTTAGTCTAGCTTTAGTTTTATGTCACTAGATTAGCTTAGTTTAATTTATTGTTTTGTTTACTTGCATTTCCATTTCATCTTTTCTTGTTTTCCAACAGTAGGAACCTACCCTTGTGCCCTATAGGCACAAGGGAGCCATTTCTGATCCTGCAGTGAGGAGAAATCCTCACTACAGCTTTCGCGACCATACTAGGTCGATCCTACAGGATCCTTGGGCCAAAATTTCATTTTTTCAAGTTTTTTCAATTTTACCCTAGTTTTAAAAAAAAATCTTGTTAAATCTGTTTTAAATCCTCTTTATTTCATGTTTTAGTTACTACTGAAGCCTCTGCTAGGCAAAACCGAGTCAGATTGACCCCAGTACCAGTTACTGTCGGCCAGATCTGACTCTGTCTCACCCAAAAACCTCATTTCGGAGCAGGGCACTCTTATCGAAGCAAAAGGTGAGACTGGGGTGCTCTTAATGAGCAAACAGGTGCACCCAGGGTGCACTTAATCCCAATTTAAGCGTGACTTTAGCCTAGAAACTCAGGTTGTGGTTGTTTTTACATTTTATGCGACCCTCTCTCTCATTTCTAAAAAAATCTCGCGGCCCCCTCGCTAGATTTGGTTAGAAATGTGCGGCCTGTCACACAGAAGTTGAATTTAAGATTAATAGACAGTAATTTTCAGTTTCATAGGACTGTTAGTGCGGCCCAGCCACCTCTGTCCACCATTGCAGGTCATTTTCAGTTTTAGTTTGTATTTTCTGCAAATAATTTCATGAACGATGTGTAAATGTTAAATGAACCATTAAGCCTTTTTAAAATGAACTAATCTCACTAAAAATATCTTAAAAATAACCATCTTGCTTCCCCCTTCCTCCTCTACCCAGTCATCACTCTCTGGGGTATTCTGGGATACGAAGAAGGGAAAGCTTGTATAGATCTAGGAATTCCATGATATTTTTCCTGAACCACTAAAACCAGGTGACCTGGAAGGTAGAGGGGGTAGAGAAGGAGGGATTCTCACGGTGTTGAGCGTCCTCCCTATTGACCAACTTAGCATCTAGGAGGTGACCCGAGGATCTATGGATGGGATTAGTCCCATTGTGTTGAGAGCCCAACACCTTCTCTTGGTTGAAGAATAATATCACTGTAAGGTAGACATTTAGTTAGGCCAGCAATCCAGGGTTAATCGCTGTACTTGTTTACAAATTTATGTTTATGCTTGCATACAAAATGTTAGAATAATCAAACCCATAGTATTACCCACTTAGACATTAATTCATTTATTTTTGTCTTATTTTCCTAGTTCATGAGTCCCACCATGTGCAAGTTGCTAATTGCCTATCCATAGAGGTCAAACTTGCCATCTTTGACTCATGTAGCACTTGGGAAACCCTTAGGAATCAAATATTCTTTATTCCTGGCCTCCTAGGCACCTATCTGCTTTTTCTGCTTTATTCCCTGCTTTTTCAGTGTTTTAAGGCACATAGGAAAGCAAGACTAGGTGAGGTGAACTAGCTTTGTTGCCTCTTCATCCTCCACTCTTTCCTCCATGCAAAAGCATGTATGAGCTGCCATTCCACCACTCATTATCTTTCCCATGCGCTCTTGCCAATTCGTGAGCCTCATGATAGATTTGGGATCATCTTTTTACACCTATGGGGGATTTGCCTATTTTGGGTAAGCCTGCTTTATGCTAGTTTTGGATGCCTCCTTATGCATTCGATCTCTTGATGTATTCTATATATTCAGAAACCTATGTTATTACAGGGTTGGCTATTGTACACTCAGTTAATATAATTTTGTGTTACAGCTCCATATTCAGTCTCCATTGTTAGCAATTTTGCATGATCAATTGATAATTGTTGTGAGTGAAATCAATCTATTGCAGGCATGAATTTCTACATGGTATCAGAGCCATTGTAGGTTGCTACTCTCCTTCAAAAAAAAATTTGCAGGTTCGACATCAAGACTAGGAGCCTTCTACTGACAGTCGGGACATATTTTCTGAAGCTATGGATTCACAGAAAACTATCTTGACTCCCTTCAACTATTTTGAATGGAAAGCGGAGATGGAGATCTTGTTGAGAGAGAAAGGCCTTTACAGGGTGACTATGGCTACAGAAGCAGAGCCCAATGCTACTGCAGAGAAGATCAAATGGCACAATCGGAGAGATGAGGCCTATGGCCTCCTATGTCTCAGTATTTCCCGAGACCTCCTTTTCCATATCGATGGATTAACTTCACCGGATCAAGTATGGGAGAAGCTGTCTGAGCTTTTTGGAAAGACATATGAGATGAGGGGACATCAGATCGAAAATGAGCTGATTTCTCTGAGTCCCAGTAGCTTTGAATCCCTGCAGCTATATTTCTCCAATTTCAAAGCACTTGTTTTCCAGCTGAAGCAGTGTGGTATCGAAAAGAAAGATGATGAGATCGTATTGGCCATCCTCTCGAAGCTAGGACCTGACTACTCAGTCTTTGTTTCGACCTTATATGCCACAAAACTCACAGCTCGAACCTAGAAGATGCCTAGCCTCACAGATTTCATGGAATCTCTCACACAAGAACAAGACAAGCTGGTGATGATGGGCACCATCAAACCATCCAAATATCAAGATTTGATTGCTGGAGATTCGAGGGTGGATTCAAAAAGAAAAAAGAAAGCTAAAAATCCACCTGAGCAAAAGAGAGACAAGAAGCAGTCTCTTGAGGATCAACAAGGTCCCAAGAAAAATACCCAAAAGAAGAAAAACAAAGGTGAAATGAACAAGTGCTCATACTGTTCGAAGGGAAATCACACGGAAATCTCTTGTATGAAAAAGCAGATAGACATGTTAACTCAACTGCTGGAGAAGAATGGCATCTCCCTTCCAGAAGGCTCAAAGAAGAGAGAAGGAGGATCAAGTTTAGATGACAGAGAGAGAGTTCATGCTCTAGTTGTTAGCATATCAAGCTCACCCAGTTTTATCATTGATTCTGGAGCTTCAAGACACATGGTTTCGACTAAGGAGGCCTTCTCCTCACTGGACAAGTCGAAAGGACCATCTATTGTACTGGGAGATGACTCTCTCACTGAAAATTTAGGCAAAGGAAAAATAGATCTTGATCATGGGCAGCTCAACAATGTGCTGTATGTCCCTGGTCTTGCCTCCAACCTTCTGTCAGTGTACCAGATGACCCACACTGGGTCTCCTAAGAAATTCATATTCTCCCCTGATGATGTTGAGATCACAAAAATCTCAACTGGTAGAGTCATTGCAAAAGGAGTAGCGAATCATGCTCAAAAGGTATACATGTTTTCACACTTCCTACCTTACTCAAACCCCTCTGCTCTTCTTATCCATGCTAATGAAGCTAGCAAGCTATGGCATGAAATATTTGGCCATCTAAACTACAAGTATCTGTCTGATCTGAGTGAGAAAGAAATGGTCATAGGGTTGCCCAAGATAAAATTTTCCAAAGGAGTCTACCAAGGTTGTATCCTAGGAAAACACCCAGAGCACAAATTTGAGAAAGCTAGTCATGAGAGAACCTCTGCACCTCTCGAGCTGATTCACAGTGATGTTGCTGGCCCATTCCCTCATATGTCCATGAGTCAGTACAAATATGCATTGACCTTTATTGATGATTTTTCCAGGTATTGTTGGGTTCACTTCATGAAACACAAGTCAAAATTTTTTGGCCTATTCAAAGTCTTTAAGGCTTTGGTTGAAAACCAGTGTGGAAGAAAACTCAAGGCCCTCAGATCTGACAATGGTGGTGAGTATGTCAAGTCTAAGTTTATTAACTATTGTGTAGATGCAGGTATTCATATGCAGCATTCTATCCCCTACACACCACAGCAAAATGGTGTTGCAGAGAGGAAGAACAGATCACTGAAGGAGATGGCAACATGCATGATAGAGGCCAAAACTTTGCCACCAAAGTACTGGGCCGAAGCTATCAAGTGTGTAGCCTATATCTAGAATAGGGTGCCTCACAAACATCTTGATGGCATGACTCCCTTCGAAGCATGGAGTGGGCACAAGCCAGATGTGAACCATTTCAGGATTTTTGTCTCAAAGGCTTGGGCTAGAATCTCGACAGAGAAGAGGAAGGATTTGCAGCCCCAAAGACAAGAGTGTATTTTTGTGGGATACTCTGAAGATTCAAAAGGGTACAAGTTGATAAACTTGAGCACAAACAAATCCTTCATTGAAAGGTGTGTTCAGTTTAAAGAAGAACCCCTTGCAGCAGTGGAAGTTGGTGAAGCCTCTTCACCACCTGAACCTCAAGAAGTAAGTAAAGAGTTTGTTGAACATGCTGATTCTGATTTTTCTGATGGAGATGAGTTTATTGCAGAACCAAACAGCCCGACAAGGCCTAAATGGGCAGCCAAGACACTACATGCAACAGGTGACCTAGCTGGGGATCCCAATGACCCAAGGAGGACTAGATCTCAATTTGAGAGTGGTCTGTGCATGAAGGATCCTATGTTTGCTGAAAAATTCTATTTGATGGTGGAGTCTGATCCTCAAACATATGAATAAGTAGTAGGAGATCCAAGATGGCAAGCTTCCATGAAAGAGGATTTCAACTCACTACAGAAGAGCAACACATGGGAGCTAGTGGATCTTCCTCCAGGAAGAAAGTTAGTCCAGTGTAAGTGGGTCTATAAGACCAAGTTTTCTGCTGATGGTTCACCACTGAAGTACAAGGCTAGATTGGTAGCTAAAGTCTACTCACAATTTCAAGGCATCGATTACAATGAGACCTTTGCCCCAGTGGCAAAGATGGATTCCATCAGGATAGCTCTAGCCATTGCAGCCTCAAGGCAATGGGAGGTACATCACATGGATGTAAAGTGTGCCTTCCTGAATGGAGATCTCACAGAGGAGATATACATGCAGCAGCCCCAAGGTTTTTCTTACTGACCATTCTCTTGTGTGGAGGTTGAGAAAGTCATTGTATGGGCTAAAGCAAGCCCCCAGGGCTTGGTATGCCAAGATAGATAGCTTCTTGCTATCTCTAAATTTTGTTCGGTGCAAATCAGATCCGAATGTATATTTGAAGTTAGTTAATGGTTCATTAATGATCATTGTGTTATATGTTGATGACCTCCTCATTACAGGAAGATCACAGGCTAAGATTACTTCCCTAAAAGGAGCTATGAACCAAGCCTTCTCCATGACAGATTTGGGGCTCTTAAGTCAATTTCTGGGGCTTGAGATCTCTCAAACAAAATCTGGAATCAAGGTGCACCAGTCCAAATATTCCTTGTATTTGCTGATCAAATTCAGAATGCAAGATTGCAAAGCAAGCAAAAATCCTTGCCTTTGCGGAGTGAAGCTGGAGGAAGATGATTCTCCACCGATGGTAAACAATACACTGTATAGGCAATTGATTGGATGTTTATTGTATTTGAAACATACTCGACCTGATATTTGTTATGCAGTAAGTGTGGCATATATATTCATGGATCAGCCTCATGAGATCCATTGGAAAGCAACCAAGAGGATCCTTAGCTTTGTTCAGGGAACAAGGACACATGGGATCTTCTACAAAGCCAATTCTGACCTCGATTTGGTTGGATTTACTGACAGTGATTGGGAAGGTGATAGCACAGACAGAAATTCCACTTCAGGTTATGTGTTCATGCTTGCAGAAGGGCCAATCAGCTGGTCAAGCAAGAAACAGAGTTCCATTGCACTCTCATCTACAGAAGCTGAGTACAGAGGAGTTGTCAATGCACCAACTCAGTGTTTATGGTTGCAGGGTTTACTTGGAGAGTGTGATTTCAAACCTGAGTACTCAACTACCATCTACTATGATAACCAGAGTACCATTCGAATCTGCAAGGATCCAGTTCAGAAGCAAAGAACCAGACACATTGAGATTCACATGCACTACATCAGAGAGCTTGTGCATGGTGGCACCATTCATCTACTCTTCTATTCATCTTCAGAACAAGTAGCTGATATCTTCACCAAAGGATTTTGTGAGAAGACCTTCAACAATCTCAAATCACTGCTAGGGATTGCTGATCATGCTGTCAAAGCATGAGTGGAGACAATATTCTACAATTTTGTTTTACAATCCATGTTTAAGGGAGGATTTTCCCAAGTTGGTTTTGCCTCTTTCCTTGTTTCATATGGACTTGTAGTATGTAAAAGGGTGACTAAGCCTTGTTGCTAGGCCCTATATTTTTGATTTATTACTCATAAAGTCAGGCTTAAGGGGGGGTGTTATAATAATCAAACCCATAGTATTACCCACTTAGACATTAATTCATTTATTTTTGTCTTATTTGCCTAGTTCATGAGTCCCACCATGTGTAAGTTGCTAATTGCCTATCCATAGAGGTCAAAATTGCCATCTTTGACTCATGTAGTGCTTGGGAAAGCCTTAGGAATCAAATCTTCTTTATTCCTGGCCTCCTAGGCGCCTATCTGCTTTTTCTGCTTTATTCCCTGCTTTTTCAGTGTTTTAAGGCACATAGGAAAGCAAGACTAGGTGAGGTGAACTAGATTTGTTTCCTCTTACTCCTCCACTATTTCCTCCATAAAAAAGCATGTATGAGCTGCCATTCCACCACTCATTAGCTTGCCCATGCACCCTTGCTAATTCGTGAGCCTCATGATAGATTTGGGATCATCTTTTTACACCTATGGGGGATTTGCCTATTTTGGGTAAGCCTGCTTTATGCTAGTTTTGGATGCCTCCTTATGCGTTCGATCTCTTGATGTATTCTATATATTCAGCAACCTATGTTATTACAGGGTTGGCTATTGTACACTCAGTTAATATAATTTTGTGTTACAGCTCCATATTCAGTCTCCATTGTTAGCAATTTTGCATGATCAATTGATAATTGTTGTGAGTGAAATCAATCTATTGCAGGCATGAATTTCTAAACAAAACCATGACATGAACTCTACCATGAATTCTTAAGCCATATTGCAGCAACCAAATGCCAGAACAAACAAGAAAACCAACACACCATACCAAATAATTAACCCAACTCAGTTCATAATGCTGAGTAAGCCTTAAAATTTGCCAAATTTACACTGAGTTCAATCAATTCTGCAGTCTTTGAGGACATAATTCTTTGACTACTTCAACTATGGGAAGTACTTGGGCTTTGCCTAGAAACTCATTGTGAGGAGTACCACAGGAACCCCAAAGTAGCTGGCCGCTGAGAGGAATTTCCAAGCGAAATAGGCAACGACCCCTTTCGATTGAGTAGAAGCACCTGTGAGGAACAAGCCAAGCGCTGTCTTCTGGGAGTCTTCGTGGCCGAAATACCACCTTCAGCCAATAGGAAGCTATTTAAACCGTGGTCCAAATCTCATACCCACCAATTTGATACACAAAAGTGAACATAATTGATCCTCCACAATCTTCCTCACGCCTAAGAAGCGAACCACCACCATTTGGAACACTTGATCGGCACCGTCAAAGCCGTTCTCAGTGATCTCCCACACCATCAAAGGGCCACACAGCCTCTGATTTTGAGTCAGACCCATATCAGTCTGAACCATACCTCCACACCGCACCATCAAGCCCCATGGCTAGTGCAAACCCGGATCCATTTTTCAGCCTAACCTTAGTAAGTGGACCCATGTCCACATCATAACCTGTTACCCACAACCTGGAAAGTGGCCCAAGCACAGTCATGCAGACTATCATTATCCAGCTGCCACCACCTATAGTGACCAACCAAGCTAGCACACTTACAACACATGGGGGTAGTGGCCCCTCCACACACACTACCCCTCCTGCCACACAGGGGGGCAGTGGACCACCCACTTACATTGCCCCTACTGTCATACATGGGGGAAATGTTCCCGCCACTCATAGTGTACCACCCACAACACTTGGGGTCATTGGCCCATCTACAATGGTGCCACCGCAAGTACCCCCAACTATGCAGATGCATTATGCACCGGCAAACCCCACCCCCATTGCAGCCCCATCCCACATCAACTTGGGGTCAAATCTGCCCTTCATGGCTCATCTAAACTTTCCTGACTTTGCTAGATTAACGAATGATCCAATCCACCACAAAGCTTTATGGACACCCATGCCAACTAAGCTACCATCAGACATCCCAGAGTTTGAAGGCAAAGCTGGGGAATGTCCCCAAAATAACATAATGGCATTCCATCTATGTTGCTCATCCAATAGCATCGTAGATGACTCAATCAGGCTGAGGCTGTTCCAACGCACCCTTATAGGTGTCGCGGCTAAGTGGTACATTGAGCTGCCACAAGCCAAGTACCCTGAATTCAACTCCCTAGCCTTCATGTTCCTATAGTATTTTCAACTCCCTATCAGATATGACGAGGGGGTGAAGATCCTGTTATCCTGTTGCCAAAGCACCGCCACTCACATAACTGACCATATCCATGAGTGGCGGCGACGTTGTATCTTATGAAAAATCCAACTAGATGAAAGGATATTCTTGGATTGGTTTCTTAATACTTTTCTCCCACCCATCGCAAAGGACGTCGCATCTGAATGTCCCCAATCTAAAGAAGAGGCCATACTGAAGGCCCAACAATTTGACTTGATCTACTCTCAGTCTGGATACTTGTACACTGTCATTCCAGATGCTCCTCGTCCAAGTACCTCCTACTGTGACACACCGGGGGCATCCCATGCTATGGATAGCATCATAGGGTCAGTCTCCCAACAACCATAGCCTTGACTGACACCACCTATCATTGCACCACAACCAAGCAACACTGCTAATGTTGCTTACCAAAACCAAGCTCCGAACTATGCTAGAATGATGTCCTAGTCCGGAGCAACAACTTCCTATGCACAACCTGCACCACCGCAGTAGGCTTAGGCCATGGCTTTGCCAGCACAGCAGTATGTGGGGAAAATTCCCACATTTGTGGCACCACCACCCCCACAAATCTACTATGCACCGCCAGTGCAAAAACTTCAAGCCCCAGCCCCCGCTCCACCTGCTCTATTGGGTACCTTGAACCACCTACCATACCTCAGAGGCCCCAGGATGTGTTAACTCATGTCCAGCCAATTGAGATGATGTTGCACCCACCTCTAGGTCCATCAAAGACTCCTTCTGTCTCCAGGCCTTCCCCTCTTCCTCCAACAGAGACTAGGGGCAAGGCCACCAAAACCACAACCAGTACCATTTACATGATCTCTAGCACTAGTTTCCCTTCCGTCTCATTGGCCATGGAAGATCCACCTGATCTACCCCAGCACCACTTATGTGATGACAGAGATATATGTAAGACCACCTTTGGTTCTACTCCATTCCCTTTAAACCACAATGTCGAATCGGTTCTTCCCATAAAATACCAGATTCCATCACCCTGCCTTGTCAATGACCTTTGTCTCGGCAAGGGACCATATCTCTTCGCTGACTCAGACGGTCGACTCTTGAAGAAGCCGCACAATGGGCTTCACCTCAAGAGAGTCCATTCCTGATATAACCACTATGATTCCCTTATGGCATAGTTTTTCCCCTTTCTTGTTTTTCAACATTTTTTAGCAAAAATCAGGGGCAACACCATCAGCTGCTAATCCAAAGTCACCTGGAACCGGTTCGAGACACCTCTCACACCTCCGGGCTCAAATCCTCTATATTTTTATGAGACCGTTGTCTCATGTTTAATAAATCAATTTCGAGACCATTTCGCACAAGTCACCTCGATTTACAAGCCATGACATAACGATGCAAGTGTCTACAGACCTGTACTTGTATCACACTTCCCGACCGCTACTCATGCAATTTGTCAGGACGCCGCCCATTAAGGACTGTAATTTTACTTTTATTTTTGTATTTATAATTGTCTTTTTCCCCTGCACCTTACATGTACATTTCCCCTTGATTTGTGAGGGCAGGAGCTCAACGTATGGCCGACGAACATCACAGGATTTGTTGTGTAGAGGTGGTGCTTCCGGGGTTAGGGCATGGTGGCTTTTGGTTTTTGTATTAATTTGGTTCCCATCAATGGGTGAGATACAAATGTGTGACATGTATATGGATGAGGTGGGCATCCCCATGCTCGTGACAATGTTAAAATAATAATTTGATCTATGCTCTAAAATACAAGAGCCGATCATATACAACTGATGTTACAATGATGGTTGCCTCCATGTGAGGCTGAATACAATGCTGATCTGGTACATTGGACCCATGGAATTCTCATGGAATGCTATATATTCATGACTAATGGTTTGTTGGATCTATTACATAGCTTTGTGGACTCGCTAATTGAGAGTTAGAGTCTCTGTGGTACAAGTACGCTGCATCAATCATAAAGGTATATCGAAGCACTGCTGGGGCTTCTGATCACTGTCTCCAATGCAACCGAAAAATCACAAGGGACATAACCTATTTAGGTCCCTCGATTTCACTCACCAATGTACTACATTCAGGTGACATCCGGGTTCTTCAACCAAGTATTGTGCGGAACAAACCCTGTACGAATCTCAATGGTGCGATGATGGAGTTGAAGTCGAGCACGTGAGAAACAACCATCCCAAGAGGCACTAAGGACTCTTCTCAAGTGGTCCAAGGAACTCATCAATGATGTTAATGAAACCAAGGTATAGGGACCTCTGGGTCTATCCTCTAGAATATATGTATTGGCATCAATAGAGGGAGACCTGCCCCTAGTCAAGGCGATGATGTTTCCTTGACCAGGAGCGCAAGGTGGATAACCGAAAGGTGTGAAGCAATCTGCAGATTGACTCACTGAATTGGGGGGGGGAGGGGGGGAGGGAAAGAATTAAACAGGGGTAGGGGGGGAGTGGGAGACTCAAAATTCCTTTGTTCAGAGTATGATGGTAGGGCGGACCAGGCAGCAAATGAAACTTAACTCAAGGGAATGGGATCATAGCTGTAATACCGGGAATGTCGCTGCAAATGGGAAATACTTGGAGGAGATGGATGTTTTTGATACTAATGGGATCCAAGGAAGACACATTGCAGAGTACACTGAACAAAGGCGAGACCATGTGGGAATGCTGCCAAACTATTTGCTGTGGGGGGGTGTCTAGGGACACCATTATGGTACGATCTCATGGATTTTTTGCGAGCCTGAGAAGGTAAATGCTCGATGGTGCTTTCAATTTTAGAGAGTCTGAAAGAAAAAAGAAGACTCCAGTGGGGGATATTTTTCATTGGTAGTCTCCTATGCCCAAAAAGGGATAAAAGTATGCATAGGAGAGCTCGCCCATCCTGGAGGGGATGAGAGACTTCTTTACCATTGGTAGTCCAATCAGGCCGAAAAAGGTTAAACCTATACCGATTGGACGGTCAGTCAAATACTTTTACGAGCATGAATGAAACCAAGTTTGCTCGGTAATATTTTTTGTTGAAATTCTTGGAAAAGAGATTAACGACAATCGGTGGTGAGTTTTTCCATAAAGTGCGGCCCCTCTGCCCGAGAAAGCACAAAAGTATGCAGAGGGGAACGGTCTTGGCTTAAGTGTGCCAAGGAGGTCCTTTTCATGAGATGGTCTACATGGTCTGCAAAAGGAGTTAAATGAGATGATGTAGATGCCTTTTCCTATACGTTAGCGAGCAAGAAAGGAAGCAGTTGTGCTTGGTGATCTTTTCATTGTTTTAAGGAGTCAGAAAAGAGCTTTAAACGAAACTCCAATGTGGTCAACCGGCTGCGGTGGCACGAGCAGTGCCCCATGTCGGGACGTTGGATAGAGGTCCAAAGGTCATCCACACAGTATGGGGCATATAAGTGTCCTTGGGACACCACCCATTAAGGATTGTAATTTTAACTTTTATTTTGTATTTTTAACACATAGTTGTCTTTTCCATTCACTGCACCTTACGCGGACCATTGGACCACTGTCCAGAAAACAATGTATTTTCCTTGCATGCATTTGGCATATAAATGCCTCTGGACTTGTACTCACATCACATGTAGTCAATTCTATCCACCGCAACACACACACACGCTCTCCTAACCTCTGTTCGAGAGCCACCTCAGTTTGCGTTCCTCTGCCACACCGTCTCGCAGGCCTCTACCACGATCTATCCCATGCATGTATTGGTATGTTTGAGAGCCTTCTGCTCCATCCATACTACATGGATGACCTTTGGACCTCTGTCCACCGTCCCAACATGGGGCGCTACATGTGCCACTGCAATCAGTTGACCACTTTGGAGTTTTGTTTAAGCTCTTTTCTGACTCCTTAAAACAATGAAAAGATTGCCAAGTGCAGCTGCTTCCTTTCCCGCTCGCTAAAGTATAGGAAAGGGCGTCTACATCGTCTCGTTTACCTCCTTTTGTAGACCATGTAGACCATTTCATGAAAAGGACCTCCTTGGCACACTCAAGCATAAACCGTTCCCCTCTGCATACTTTTATGCTTTCTCGGGCAGAGGGGCCACACTTTACGAAAAAGCTCACCACCGGTTGTCATTAAGCTCTTTTCTAGCCGTCTCAACAAGAAAATATTGCTGAGAAAACTTGGTTTCGTTCATGCTCATAAAATTATTTTGAGTGATCGTCCAGTCAGTATAGGTTTAACCTTTTTCGGCTTGATTGGACTACCAACGGTAAAGAAGTCTCTCATCCCTCACAGGATGGGTCAGCTCTCCTATGTATACTTTTATCCTTTTTTGGGCACAGGAGACTACCAACAAAAAAGAGCCACCACTAGAGTCTTCTTCATCCTTTCAGACTCTATAAAATTGAAAGCACCATCAAGCATTTGCTTTCTCAGGCTCGCCAAAAATCCACGAGATCGTACAATAACGGTGTCCCTAGACACCTCCCCACAGCAAATAGTTTGGAAGCATTCCCACATGGGGTCACCTTTATTCAGAGTACTCTGTAATGTGTCTTCCTTGGATCCCATCAATATCAAAAGCATCCACCTCCTCCAAGTATTTCCCATCTGCAGCGACATTCCTAGTATTATAGCTATGATCCCATTCCCTTTAGTCAAGTTTCATTTGCTGCCTGGTCCGCCCTGCCATCATACTCTGAACAAAAGGAATTTTGAGTCTCCCACTCACCCCCTGCCCATGGTTAGTTCTTTCCCTCCCCCCCTCCCCCCCAATTCAGTGAGTCAGTCCGCATATTGCTTCACACCTTTCAGTTATCCCTCGCACTCCTGATCAAGGAAACATCATTGCCTTGACTAGGGGTAGGTCTCCCTCTGTCAATGCCAACACACATATTCCAGAGGATAGACCCAGAGGTCCCTATAGCTTGGTTTCATTTACATCATTGATGAGTTCCTTGGACCACTTGAGAGGAGTCCTTAGTGCCTCTTCGGATGGTTGTTTCTCACGTGCTTGACTTCAACTCCATCATCGCACCATTGAGATTCGTATAGGGTTTCTTCCGCACAGTACTTGATCGAAGACCCCGGATGTCACCTAACTCTAGCACATTGGTGAGTCCACTCGAGGGACCTAAACAAGTTATGTCCCTTGTGATTTTTGGGTTGCGTTGGAGATAGTGATCAAAAGCCCCAGCAGTGCTTCCATATACCTTTATGATTGATGCAGCATACTTGTACCGCAGAGACTCTGACCCTTAATCAGCAAGTCCACGCAACTATGTATCAGATCTAGTAGACCGTCAGTCATGAAGATATAGCATTCCATGAGAATGCCATGGGTCCAATGTACTGGATTAGTATTGTATTCAGCCTCACATAGAGGAAACCAACATTGTAACATCAATTGTATATGATCAGCTCTTGTATTTTAGAGCATAGATCAAATGATTCTTTTGGCATTGTCACGAGCATGGGAATTCTCACCCCGTCCATATACATGTCACACATTTATTGTATATCACCCATTGATGAGAACCAAATTAATACAAAAACCAAAAGCCACCATGCCCCAGGCCTAGAAGCACCACCTCTACACAACAAGTCCTATGATGTCCGTCAGCCATATGTTGAGCTCCTACCCTCACACATCAGGGGGCAATCTGTTAACCCAAAAATCCCCCACATAGCTCTCAATGGACTACTCCACCCAAGGACACCATCTCACAACACTCATTCCACTCCATAAGACCTTCCATTTGATCCCCACACCTCCAAAAGAGCCCAAGGATGAAGAAAAGGGCTAAAAACCCCAAAAAGAAGCCCAAAATAGCCCCCTAGGAGCTAAATCCCTCAAAAAGGGGCTAAAACCCTTAAAGGGGATAAATTTAGGGCAGAAGGGGCTAAAGGCCCAAAAAAGGGGCTAAATCCCTGACCAAGGGCTTAAAACCCTAAAACCCCTTGGAAAAGCTATAAAAGGAGGGTGGGGGGTCACTCTCAAAACACCTCTCCCTTGCCTATTGGTATGCTACTCATGGATGCTTTGAGACCTTTGCCTCTCAAACCACCCACATTCCCTCTCCTCCATATCCATCCTGTTGAGCCATTGCTCCCCAACTAAGAGAGGTGCTCCCATGAGCTAGGGCATGGTGGCCCATTTCCACCCAATAGAGGTATAATGTTTCTTTACATGTGTATTTAGTTGTTTTTTCTTTCTAACCTTGTTTTCTAGTTGCAGGTTTTATTATTGACATTGTTTTGTAGGTTTTCCATGATATCTTAGGTTTGTTTGCAGGGTTTAAGGAGGTGGAACCCTAACCTGTTTTCTGCAGAGGGGTTCACAAGGGCTTCATCTCCCTCTTTCTTTTCTGTTATTAGCTCATAGTTTAGTCTAGATTTAGTTTTTTGTCACTAGATTAGCTTAGTTTAATTTACTGTTTTGTTTACTTGCATTTCCATTTCATCTTTTCCTGTTTTCCAACAGTAGGAACCTACCCTTGTGCCCTATAGGCACAAGGGAGCCATTCCTGCTCCTGCAGTGAGAAGAAATCCTCACTACAAGGATGACAAGCTCACAAATGGGTGCAACAAGAATTTTTGAAAAGGTTCAAGATAGAGGATCTTGGTATCCAGTGACCCTAGACGGATACATAGAATATTAGTAGCAGAGGAAGCTACTTGTCACTCTGGTACCTAATGTTTCAGTGCATAGAGTACGAAAGGCAGAGGGAGAATGATGCTCCGCTTCAGACGGAGTGACTGCAGAAGATCCTGAGGTTCAACATGATACAACAGGATGGACAGCTTACTGATGAATCTAGGATTTACTGAGAGTAAATTGGATTCCAACCTTTTCTTCAATGTTGAAGGCAAAATACAAGTGATGCTACTGTTATATGTCGATGACTTGTTCCTGACAAAAAATAGGAACTCATTAAAGTTGCAAGAAGGAGACTTGCTGCCAAGTTTGAGATGGAAGACTTGGATATGATGCACTACTTTCTAGGCATGGAGGTGTGGCAGAATGCAAATGGAATTTCCCTGGGACAAGGGAAGTATGTAGTAGAGATCCTGAAGAGGTTCAGGATGATGGAATGTAAGGCCATGACCACACCTATGGCATTGATCTTGAAGCTATTGAGTTTTGCTTCATCAAAGACGGTTGATGCTACAATGTATCATCAGATGATTGGTTCCTTGATGTACCTGACGAATATGAGACCAGATATTTGCTTTGTTGTGGACACATTGAGACATGTTCACCTAATGGTTGCAAAGCATATTCTGAGGTACCTGAAGGGTACACCTGATTATGGGCTCAAGTATGATACAAATCAAAAGATTAACCTGGAGAGTTATGTGGATTGGTATTGGGTAGGAAGTGCCATTTATAGGAAGAGCACTTCGAGGAGCTACTTTAGTATGAGATCAGGTGTGATCTCTTGGTTTAGCAGGAAGGAGTCCTATATGGCACTGAGTACAACTGAGGCAAAATATGTTGCCACTTGCTATTTGGGAGGTAGTATGTTTCTTTTGAAAACTACTATTTGATTTGGTTGATCTGACTTGCATTTTTGTATGATGCAGAGGGGGAAAGTGAAGCTCCAATATGTGATATAGATCACGATCTCTCGAAAGAGGGAGTTCTAGCATATCTGGTGAGACAGGTTGTATGAGCATAAATCTTGATGAAGCTCATAGGTTTCTCAGACATAAACAGTCCTGTAGGTTGTCCTCGAATGTAATAGGTCCTGGTGAAGCTTGCAGGTTATCCTTGGACGTAATCATCCCTGATGTGATTCTATGCTAGAAATGGCCAGAGTGAAGTTTGAGTACTTCGGGGAGAAGCTTGGTGTTCGCCAGATAGAGGTTCCTTCCAAGAGGAAGTGATGAGTCCATGAGCCATTCTAACATGGTGAGAGGATTGGTTCCTTCCATGGTTAGATGTAAGGGCTGAGCCATTCTATCATGGTGAGAGGATTGGTTCCTTCCATGGTCAGATGTGAGTGTTGGTCCATTTCGAGGTGACTGTGAGATGTGTTCTCACATGATCAGGTATAAGCGTTGAATGCCATTCTCTGAATGGAGGCAGCTGGTCAGTTACCAGGAATTCCATTCTGGGACTGAAGCTCAGCTTAAGTGCTAAGATGCCATTCTCTAAGAAAATGAATGCACCTGGTCAGCTACCAGGAATTTGGTTCAGTCTAGGACTGACACTCATCCTGTGGTTGAGAGCCTTTCTTACATGGTTGATAGGATGTGTTCCTCCCATGTTAAGATGTAAGTGCTGAGCCTTTCTTACATGGTTGATAGGATGTGTTCCTCCCATTGTAAGATATAAGTGTTGTGCCTTTCTTACATGGTTGATAGGATGTGTTCCTCCCATGGTAAGATGTAAGTACTAAGCCTTTCTTACATGGTTGATAGGATGTGTTCCTCCCATGGTAAGATATAAGTGCTAAAGAAGATGAAGACCTACATGAAGGCTAGGCATACAACCAGTATGAAAAAGGGTTGGCTCTGTAGAACTTCCTATGATGAGAAGAATGAAGAGATAGCACCATTTGATTGAGATAGTGGAAGCAATGACGATGATGATGATCCAGTGATGCTCCAGATCTAGTGATGATCTAGACTTGATGAAGATGACTTGACAATGAAGATGACTTGATGATGAATATGACTTGATGATGATCCAGATGATACAGAGAAGAAGACTTGTGCTGATAAATTGTGTCGAGAAAATACCATCCTAGTTAAGAGGGAGTGTTGATGTATTTGTAACTTCAAAATGTATTCACTTATATATCTTATGTATTGTACCCTGATGTTTATTCTGGGAAGTATCTATAATGTAATTGAGTCATGTCATGCCCTGATGTTTCGATCAGGAGATGCAATAATGTAAACAAGTCATGTAAATTCATTGAGGTTAACCCTCCATTGTAAGTTGGGGCAATAGTCCCCATAATTGTGTCAAGGTTAACCCTCCTTATTGATCGGAGGGAAAATTCCCCACAATTATGGGGCACTAGGGTTATTAGACTCTCCTAGAGATTTCATCCCTAGTAAGTAATTTTTAAGTGGGGCCGACATGTTGAAGTGGACATTAAGTGAATGAAAGAATATAAATAGAGAGTGAGTCTCTCTATTTATCACACACACACTCACTCACTGGGGTGCATGAGTGAGAGAGGAGAAGCTCTATCAAGTGAGAGAGAGAGAGAAAAAGATGTTGGACATCATATTTACATTTTTGGGTTTTACTGCTGCTATTGGTTCTCATTCTATCTATAAGGAAGTTGTGGGGTTTTCTCCTTTATGGTTTCCCCGAGGAAAATTCTTTGTGTCTCTTGTCTCTTATGTTTAGTGATGTGCATGTTATTCTCTCATATAAGATCCTATGATAATGCTATCTTGAATGATAAAAATCTAAAAATCAGCATATAACAATGCTCAGAAATATCGCTATCACTTGCAAAGGAAGCACTCCTAGTTTGTGATCTAGTCTTCCTAGGCTCATGGGGATTGCCTGCCAATTCCCATGCAGCTTGAATGATTTTTTCATCCCACTTAGGCCTTGATGGTGAGTCATATATAGAAATATCATCTTCATCCATATTTATATCATACATATCAGAAATAATAGAGCAAGTACCATCACTTACATCTTCGAATGGTTGAGGAGAGGAGCATTCCCCCGGTGCAAGCTCGAAATCAAGAAATGGCTCTTCTTCAAATTTCACACTTCTTTCAACAAATTTATTGCAAGTGGAAGTGTCAAACATTTTGTAGCCTTTAGTATCCTCTCCATACCCAACCATAATGCACTCCTTTCTTTGTGGCTGCAAGGCCTTCCTCTTTTCAGAAGGGATTCTAGCCCATGCTCTAGTTCTAAAAATCTTGAAATTTGAGACATTTGGATTTTGGCCAAACCATGCCTCATAAGGTGTCTTTCCTTTTAATTATTTATGGAAGGCTCTCTTTTGTATGTGTGAAGAACAACTAATTGCCTCAGCCCATAGTTTGGGACTTAGATCACTTTCTTCTATGATGTAATTGGCCATCTCCTTGAGAGTTCTACTCTTCCTCTCAGCCACACCATTTTGCTGTGGTGTGTAGGGAGTTGAGTGTTGCATTTGGATGCCACAATGCTCACAAAGGTGTTGTAGGTTCTTATTTACATACTCCTTCCCATTATCAGTCCTAAGGACTTTAATCTTATTCCCACTCTGATTTTCTACTAATGCCTTCCAAATATTAAAGTGTTCAAACACTTTAGACTTTAATTTGAGGAAGTACACCCAACAAAATCGAGAGTAATCATATATGAATGTAAGTGCATACCTTGATCCACCATATTATGGAGTGTTAAATGAACCAATCAAATCTGAATGCACCAACCCAAGTGGTTGTGTTGCTCTCCTTGCCTTCCCCTTCTCATATCTTTGCTCAAGATGCTTCCCAACTACACACCTAGTGCATGCTCCATTTGATGATCTGATTTGTGGAAGTCCTTCCACCATCTCATCTATGTGTAGTTCCTAGAGGTACTTGTAGTTCATGTGACCAAACCTCTCATGCCATAGCTTCGAAACCTTTTTGGCATGTGAGAGAATCTCTTGGTCATTGGAAGTGGGGAGGAAGTAGAAAACTTGTACATCCTCTCATGGTGGTATGAATACCCAATTGCAATGACTTGGTCTACTAAGGTTTCTGAAATCTCTACCACGTCTGGAGTGAAGGTTACTCTCTTTTCCTCTCCAGTATGGGTCATCTGATAGAATGACAACAAATTTGCTGCAAGGTTTGGTACATATAATACATCACTGAAGTAGCCATGCTTTAAGTCAATCCGACCAATCCCCTTGGTCTAGACTTCTAAATCATCCCCCATTCTAACTATTCGGCCAGTATTCGAATCCATGGAGGAGAAGAGCTCTCTCTTGGCTACCATGTTCCTTGAAGCCCCGAAATGAATGAGAAAAAATGAAGAGTTAGAGGTACCTGTTATGAAAGCATGACATTTCTTCGTGTTGTTATTCGAACCAGAGGTGCCATCCTTCTTCCTTACGTTGTCAAGGACTGGAATGTTGTTCTTCTCCAGTAGCTACACCATCTGGTCAATGGTATTTTTCATGCATGATCTCTCTGGATGCCATCCCTTGTGGAAATGGGTGCATTTGATCTTCTCTTTTCCCCTATTGTCCTTCTCCTTGGAAGGATTCGAACTTCCATCACTGGATTTGGGTTTTTCTAGTTTCTTCTTCTCTGGCAGCTTTGAATTCTTGGGCTTGGACTTGCCCTTTGAGGAATTTCAAAATACTATGTCTAAGGCTTGATCCTTGGTCTTGATGGTTCCCATTTGGACTAGCTTGTCTTGCTCCTAAGTGAGTGACTCCATGAAGCTAGAAAGACTTTGCATTTTCCAATTTCGAAGTGTTAACTTGCCCAAGTGAAATGTGCTCACAAAAACTGAGAACTCTGGCCAGAACTTTGAAAGAGTTGAAAAAATCAATTGATCCTCTTTCTTCTCAATGCCACATTGCTTCAGCTGCAACACAAGTGACTTAAACTTGGTGAAGAAGTCCTAGATTGTGTCAAAGTGCGTTGGGCTCAAGTTGGTGACCACATAGTTCATTAGTTTTCCCAAACAATGTCTCTAGTTTTACCCAGACCTCATTGGGTGTTATCAAATTGTCAATGTGGAACAAGAGCTCTCTTGAGATGCTCAGACACAACAATCCATATTCCTCATCCAATCTGTTGAAGTACATGGCTTTCTCAACAGGATAGTTTGGCTTCACCTCAGTGCCCATGGTAACTCTGTAAAGCCCTTTGGCTCTTAACTGAATCACCATCTCTTCCTTCTGATCAAATAAGTTGAAAGGTGTTAGCAATATGTGGGTAGCTTCCATTTTTTCTTGCGCAATTGGTGATGAATTTTTGTTGGATGTCCTGTAAAATAATTCGATTTACCTGGAATTTCACTAACATATGCAGCTCAAGACACTCTAAATTGATTTGTAACTCAATAATATCCAATAGGATCTAATACGATGTGATAAATTTGAACCATGGGAGAATCTAGGAGCATTAGTGAAGCTCACAAATCAAATTTGGTGCAAAAACCAACAAAAACCATCAATTGAGAAGTAATTTACACACATAAATGTGAATAGAACCGGGATAATTTTAATTATCTTACATTAAAACATGTTATTATCAGTTTTATAATGCATTTGGAAATTTTCATGAGGATTTGGAACCCCAATGTGAGTGTACAAGTCAAAATTGCCAAATTGGCATCAATACCCCCTAAGTGGGCCAATCATGCCTGAAATTAGCCCAAATAGCCACGAATTGCTGACTGAATGTGGCTGAGATTATATGGGTCAATTATTGCACCTTGGCATGTGTGGTTGTGGAAAAATGGGTTGTTTAGATTCTCAAGGTGGCATTAAATGCACCAAATCAAGCCAAAAATGGACAAAAACCACCTCTAGCGCTCCTAGTCAACCAAGTTGTCCACATTCAATGAATGAGAGTGCACTAGAAATGATGATGGTGCACATGTGGTTGGTTGACTGATTTGGAGTGCTCATGTGGGTGTGAAAGCCCCAATTTTTCTTGGCATTTGTCCAACTAAGCACCCCTAGTCCACCACATAGTGTATTAATGCAAAAATTGCAATAAGATTGAATAAGTAGTGTAACTAAGGTATTAGTGAGTTGGATTAATGTTCTAATAGGGAATGATGGTAGGGAAGTATGTAGAATACTTGAGAGCACAAATGTCACAGCGTAACCACAAGTGAATGAGAAAAAAGGTGTTTTGGGAGAGCCCTTCACAATGTATTTATACCATGGTCTTAGGGTTTTTTGACCCAAGGTGGTGACCCATGGTATTTTATTACCCATGGTATTTATCTATGGTTTTTTAACCCTTTCTTTTTTTAGGGTTTTGGACCCCATTTTAGGGTTTTTTAATTCTTTTTGGGAGAGAGTGAGGGTAAACCATAGTAAATAATCATGTTTTGGACCATTTTTAGTGGAAATACAATTGTGAAGGTCAAAAGTAAGGGAAATATGGTAGGAATATGGTGTATGTATATGGTTTAGACCATGAATATCTAGGTGAACACTTTTTAGTGTTAACATAAGGAATCCCTTCCCCCATGCCTTCTTTGCTCAATGCCTAGAGGTACCTATAGTTTAGATGGCCATATCTCACATGACACAACTTGTTTGTCTCATTGGTATGAGTCGGGAGCACATTCCCTTGAGAGTAGCAGAGGAAATGAGAGAACTTGTACATTCTGGCTTCATGGTCAACAACACCCAAATCCATAACCTTTCTCGTAAATATTTTTGCTATCTCCATTGAATTTGGAGTAAATGTTACTCTCTTAGCTTCCACAATGTGTCATTTGATACACTGAGAGTAGTTCACTGCTAGATCTGTTACAAACAAAACATTATTGAAGTACCCATATTATTGATCAATCCTGCCAATCCCTTTGGATTGGATTTCTGAATCATCACCCATTTGCACTGATGGACCACTATGAGAATACATGTCTAAGAAGTAGTCTTCTATGGAGGTCATATGCTTACAAGATCCTTAATCTATGATGAAGGAATAAGGGTTTGAAGAACCAGCAACCAAAGCATGGCGCCTTTCTTTGTTGTCTGATCCCAAACCTCCATCCTTCTTCCTTGTGCCCTCAGGAAGTGGGATGTTGTTCTTCTTAATTAGTTGCACCATCATGACTATGGTATTATTCATGCATGCACTCTCAGGATTCCACCCCTTATGACAGTAAGTGCATTTTGTCTTCTCTTTATTCTTCTTTCCCTTTTCCTTACAAGGATTCGAACCCCCATTTGAATATTTGGGTTTGTCCAGACTTTTTTTCTCTTGCTGCTTTGAATCCTTTGATTTCTTATTTCCTTTGGATCGATTCAAAACACTAGAATCAAGATATTGATCCTTACTGGATTTGATATTGGCCATTTTCACTATCTTTTCTTTCTCTTTAGTAAGTGACCCCATGAAGTCATCCTGTGAAGGCATGCACCTTTTTGGAGATGTGAGCTTGCTAAAGTGGGATGTGGATACAAACACTGAGTAATCTGGCCCTAGATTTGAAAATATGGAAAATATGAGTTGTTACTCCTTATTCTCTATGCCACATTTCTTGATATGAATCACCAACAATTTGAACTTGGTGAAGAAGTCCTGGATTGTCTCAAAGTGAGCTAAACTCTGTGAGATTAGCTCATTTTTGAGCTGGTGACCTCTCATCTCATCAGTATTCCCGAGCAATGCCTCAAGATTGATCCATACTTCATTAGGAGTTGATATGTTGTGTACATGGAATATTAAGTCTCTCAAAATGCTGATACAAAGCATCCCAAATGCTTCATCAAGCCTGTCGAAGAACTTTGATTTCTCCACAACAAAGTTGGGTTCAAATTCTATCCTCATGGTGACCCTGTACAGGCCTTTCGACCTTAGCTAGATCACCATTTTGGTATTCCATTCAATATAGTCAAATGGGGCCAGAAAAACATGGGTCTTCTCCATTTATTATTGTACATTGGGTGACAAACTATTGGTTGTACCTCCAAAGCAAACACTCGAATCTATCTGGAAAATCCCTCAAACAACAATTCAAACACTATGGATTTGATTTGTAGCTACAAATTGGTCTACTACCATGTGAGAATTGATTCATAGTAGGCTCTAGGAGATAATTATATTGTCACAATTCGATATTACTCACAAAATATGCACAAAACAGTTGAAAGAGTCAAAATAGCATACACAAATGAAGTCAATAACAAATATTATTATGATTTTCCAACATGTAACTATGTATGGATAAGATACATATTACAATAGGGAAAAATCATGAGGTCTTGGAGGCCATTTGGATGCATACAAGTGTCAACTCATGATTTGACCCTCAAACCCCCCTAGGTGGACCAATCATCCTCCTAATCATCCCAAACGGTCATGAATGCAAGTTTGAATGAGGGTGAGGCATACTAGAATATAAATGGAGGCATTCTAGGAATGGGTGAGAACATAGGTGAGTGGGAGTGGCCCAAGAAGGAAATAAATGCCCAAGGAAGACCAAAAACCACCAAAAACATACACTAGCGCCTCAATTCAAACACAATCCCTGAATATGGGGATGGGGGAGCATACCAAGGTTGGTTTTCATCAATGAGGCTGACTGGTTTTTCAGAATGATCAACCTGGAGAGCCTCAACTATCAGTAAATGATCAAATTAGCCTAAGTATGGACCATAGAACATTGCATGGAAGCAAATGAAATGTGCCTAGGTGTATGACCATGGTACTGAGGTGGATTATCTCTATAACATGATTTGAAAAATATGTTTGAAGGAAAGAATATCAATCGGAAGATGACCTTGAGAAACCAGTTGAAGAATGTGAAGATACAAAACTTTGAGACTATACAGTCTTACTTCACAAGGGTTGCTCAAATCAAAGAACAAATTGAAGCGGTTGAAGAGAATATTGAAGAAGGAGAAATTGAAGTGGTTGGAGAGAATATTGAAGAACCTTGAATGGTCTCCCTAGATCATGGGAATCATTCATTCAAGGAAATTGTGCAAGAAGGAGGTTGATATCTTTCAACATACTCAAAGAAGAATGTGCACAAGAAGAAGCTCGAATTGTGACAAGAGAAGAGAAGATGGGAGAAACTAAAGATCAATCTCTCATAGTTCACACTAGGAATAATTTCAAGAAGAAGGAGAAGAAGAAGAACTTACATCACAGAAAGAAGAGGGACAAGAAACAAAATAAGACCAAGAGAGGTCCTTCAAATGTTTGATGATATACTTGTGATTAAAAGGGACACTTTGCAAGAGATTGTCCCATCATGAAAAGAGGACACCATGCTCATGTTGTCAAAGACAATGAACCAACAAACAAAAGATTCAAAAGAGAGAAGAATGATTCAGATGAATATTATGTGCTAATATAAGCACTTACTAGCACTATCTTGTACAGAATCAATGATTGTATTATGGATAGTGGATCTTCTAAACACATGACGAGATACAAGGAATCATTCATCAATATGTCTAAACATGAGTCACCTCACGAGGTGAAATTTGGGGATGATTACCAATACCCCATAAAATGGATTGGAGAAGCTTGACTCTGAGAAATACTTAAAGATGAAGGTTGTGTTATATCTTCCAGGACTGAAGAATAATCTTCTCTCCATCTTTGCAATAGATGCAAAGGGAATTAGAGTTTTATTTGTCTATGGCCAAGTTATAATGTGGCCAAGAGGGAATACAGTAGAGGATGCGACAGCTATTGGAGAAGAAGATGGAATCTTTTTTTTACAGAGAGAAACTTCATATGGCTTGGGGTAGACCACAACAAACTGAATCACACTAGAAATCAATCCATTTCAATATGCAAGAGAAACAAGTGCTGCTAACACTAAGGGATATGAAGCGTATTTTATTCCAGATGGTTGATGTAGATCCCCATTGAGCTTTTCCAACACACTTATACTTATAATTCACTCTCAACAATAATAAACAAGACAAGCCTATTATATGGCAAAGTGTTAGACCTACTCTAGCATATATAAAACCATCATGTATAAGCAAATATAACTACATCCATGGATAAAATATTCATAGTCATACACATGTAATGGACAAGAAATGGATATTTCTAATAATAATAAATAGAGATAATAGTGACAAACTCTGTCAGCACCTCGTCGAAACAGAGAAACCGAGTCCTCCACCTGGGCCCCACCACATCAATACTCCATACAAGGAAATGGAAACCTTGGGAAGAGCAGCGATGTGTTCTCAAAAGGACAAAGGGATGCAGACTCAAGCATAAGCAATATGGGGCAACAATGAACTATAGTTTCCTTGCTCTCAAATGTTCTCCTCCTTCCATGCATCCAAGAGGCTCAATATATATCCCTCCAATGGACAATGCAGGGTCGATTCGAAGCGTTTCTAGGCATATGGAATGCCAAGAGTCAAGTTATTCGAGACTCATTGAGGAAAACTCCAAAAGTTTTTGCTTTTATGCACATTTCTCGATGTATGCAGGCTATAGTAGAGCAAGCTCCGTATACACGTGGGTATAATCTTAAAAGTCATGTACAACAATAAATAGATGTTTTTTAGGGAATTTATTGGAACATCAAAGTATAATTCGAGCAAGGGGGTCCAAGGAATTTGTATAGGGACATGGAAGGCCAAAAAAATGTGATCTAACAACTATGTTAAAATCAGCTATAACACTTGTACAAGTTAAAGGGACAACCTGAATAAGCATTGGTTCATGATTCAATTGAACCAAGCGAACTATGGCATAGAAGGCTTGCACATGTGCACTACAGAGCACTACCAATGGAAATCAAAGAAGTCTGTGGACTTCCAGATATCCAGGAAAAGCAATCTCTGGAATTCTAGAGATCCAGGAAAAACATGAAGGTATTTGCAAAGGATGTGAAAAAGGAAAGAGTGCAAAGAATACATTTTCTAGTAGTGAGATCAAAACCAAAGGAATAATAGAGATAGTACACTCGAATGTATGTGGAACAATGTCTTCTAGATCATTAAGTGGCTATGTGTACTATGTTTCCTTTGTAGATAATTTCTCGTGTAAAACTTGGATATATTTCTTGAAAGGAAAAAATGAATTTTTCAGTAAGTTCAAGGAGTATAAATTCTTGGTCGAGAACCAAACCAATAGGAAGATCAAGATTCTATGGTCAGATAATGGCGGAGAATTCACCTTGGAATAATTCAAGGAACTCTATAGGGAATGTGGAATTAAGAGGGATTTGAGCACTCCATACAATCCTTAGCAAAATGGGGTTGTGGAATGAAAGAACCGAACCATCATGGAAGCAATAAAAGAAATGATGCATGGACAGGATCTTCCTATGAACCTTTGGGCATAGGAAGCAAGAATAGTTGTGTATGTACAAAACCATATTCCTCATCGAGTACTTGACAACAAGACTCCTAAAGAGGATTTCTCAGGAGAGAAACCAAAATTCAACCATATAAGAATATTTGGTTGTCTGGTGTACATACATATCCCAAAGGAGAAAAGGACCAAGCTCGATCCTTCTGGGAGGAAGGGTATATTCATAGGTGTTGGAGCGCATACCCCATAGGGGGTAACTCCGCAGTCCAGTTATAAGCAGAGCATTGGGTCGAAATAGTCTTAGGGGTGTCAGGGTAAGTCAAAACCCTCTCTTTTTGTAATAAAACCATGGGTTA
>LPNX010195172.1:269038-288841 GCA_001517045.1 Pseudotsuga menziesii | reverse complement strand
AGTGACTTTTTACAACGGTATGTTTTTTGTGATACTTATGAAATTTTCTTTGGTCGTTTCCCTATAGAATTGCACCAGTGGTTGTCTAGGTTAACGGAAAGGAGGACGAACTTTCAAAAGCGTCGGATTCATCCGTGGACCCCCGCAAGGGTCAATCTTGTGAAAAACGTGAACAACGAGGTCTCGCGCGCTGTTGACTTCTGGACGACGCGAACGTTGGAGGCCTTTGTGACAGAGTTCGCCATCGAGACAAGTACTTCTTTCAGTGAAGCTGAACGGCAGTTCTTTACAGGGCCCCGTGGTAAGTTTTTAAATTCCTTAAGCTTAAAGATTAAAATACTATTGGTTGAAAAGGGCATCTTATTATTCGAGTCAGACTGCTAGTACTAACATATGTTTGCAAGTGAAAATACTTTCGACACGCCCACGGGGTTACCCCAAAGTGAGCCACGGTCCAAACGCAGCTTTGAATCCTACTCTTCCGAACAGACCACCACACTCCCCCCTCACAGCCCGTTACACGCCGACCCAGAAGGACATCCTCCTACTACGCCCCAGCGTCGCTTTGTGACCCCCAAAGTTCGGCCGCAGTGTGCAAGACAACCAATTCCAAGTCCAACCAGAGGTCACCCTAACCCTGTAAACCCCCCCCCTTCAACGGCTTGCCCCCCCCCCTCAACCGTACCAACCCAATATGGCCCACCTAGCTGATGATATTAAGCTGCCCATTTTCAAAGGTACGGGATCAGAAGACCCAGAGCAGTTCTGGTTTTTGTGTGAAGCCGTCTGGACCGCGAAGGGTATTACCGACATGGATCTGCGCACTGCACAGCTTATTACTTCTTTTCGCAACCGGGCTTTGACCTGGTTCATGAAATTTTCTAGCAACAAGAACCCTACTTTGGATGAAATCAAAGCCGCCCTCATTAAGGAATTTAAGAAACCGAAGTCAGAATCACAGAGCATCACTGAACTCAAAGAGATTCAACAACGGCGCGGCGAATCTGTGTGGGACTTCGACCAGCGATTCAAAATCTTATTAGATCAAGTCAGCTTTACCATTAGTCCTGCACAGCACAAGGAATGGTTTATTGCTGCGCTACTGCCAACTATCAGAACGCCGCTTATGCAACAGAAGGTTGCTGACCAACAGGAGGCCCTGGAAATCGCAATGAAGCTAGAAACCGCTCCCGTTGGAGACAATTCGGGGCTTGTTCAAATCCAAGCGCAGCTGGCAGCAATGGCCCTGGAACTTCGTGACATGAAGAAAGCTAAAACCAGCCGCGAGGAGGTCTGGTGTACACAATGTCGGACTGAGGGTCATGATAGGGACCAGTGCCCTATGGTCAGAACTTATCTTTCCTCTGGCGCATCTACCCAAGTCAATACCGGTGTGCTATATTGTGAGATTTGCCGCATCTCTGGCCAGCATCGCCCTGAGCATTGCCCTCTTCTTCAAAGATATGTCCCAGTCCCCAAAAATCCCTACTGCCAGTTTTGTAAGTCTGTTGGCCATAATGAAGAAGAATGTCGCAGCTATGACCTTATGCGAGAGCGTACCTCTGATGCTTACCGAGTCCATAACGACAACCAGAATAATGATGCTTATGGCTACCGAGGTGGCAACCCCGGCAGAGGTACTTTTGATGGTCGCAGCCGGGGTGGAATGACTGGTAGAGGTAGAGGCCAGGTTGTGTGTTACAATTGTAACCAAGCTGGTCATTTGGCTCGTGACTGTCGAAACCCCACTACGACATGTCGGTATTGCCGCGCAGTAGATCACGTCATTGAACAATGTCCGCAGCTCCTTGCAAAGATACAGGACAATAGCCGTAACTCTACCTCAAGTATTCAGTTGATTTCTCTGGAACAACGACCTGTACCCGCCCTCAATGTGGTCACCCGGAGTGGGGCTGTGACACATTCTCAAGACTCGCCAGAACAGCCTACCACACTGAGCTCCCAACAGATCTGTAACAAACGACCTGCCCCCGGTCCGGCGAAGGACACCACACCGGTCCTGAAGGACCGGCACGCTAATATGGATGGCGCTGAAGATATTCCTGCGCAGCAACACCAGCAGGCGTCGCAGATGCAGGGGGCCTCGACAGATAAAGTAAGTACACTATCTTCCTTCTTGCAGAGCTGTATGAAACTCTTGCGCAATCAAAACGCCCTAAACGAGCTGCAAAAAGTTCTTGCTGTCACAGACCATCAGAGAGGACTTGATCAGGAGAAGACTGTTAGTCGTGTCCGACGAACAGGACGGGAAATGAGGTTGAATGTTCAGATCGGAGAATATGATATGACTGATGTCATCCTCGATCTCGGATCCGATGTCAACGTTCTCCCTAAGAAGACATGGCGACAAATGGGAATGCCTTCCCTGGTCTGGTCACCTATACAGCTGCGACTCGCTAACCAGCAAAAGATTGTACCACTGGGGAGACTCCTTAGTGTACCAATAGACATTGATGGGGTCAGTACTCTGGCCGACTTCGAAGTAATTGAGATCATTGATGACAGCAACCCTTACCCAGCCCTACTGGGAATTGAGTGGGCCATGGCCAATGCTGCAGTCGTCAACCTCAAAAGGCGGCAAATGACCTTCGAAGGAAATGGTCTGCGCGTTATTATACCCCTCGATCCATCCCAAGGAGAAAGATATACCGAACCACTCAGAGATGAGGGGGAGCAGGATACTTTAGATCACATCTATAACATCACCGCCACGGATGCAGATTATGTCGACCCTAATCCTGATGGTGTAATGGATTGGCAATGTGATAGCTCCTGCATGTCGGATTCAGACGATGGTCTGGAGAATCGGCAGCAACGACTATACGAGCTACATGGCCATAGGTGCGCCCAGATCACCCAGTCTCTTCGGTGCCTCAGAGCACAGCCGCGCGAACTGCCTGCCCCGGTCAGCACGACAGAGCTTCGCCACACTCTTCTGCAAATGCCGGCTCAAGTACCTCAGTTTCAGGACCTCCAACCTCTGGGACTACCAATAGGCGCTACCACGGTTTGGGGGGACGACCCTACCAGAATTCAGCTCTGATGGAAAACCTCCCAAGAGGTCGCGCGCACCACATCTGTACGACAGGTTCAAGATGTGCGACGTAAGTTTCAGGGGCGGATCCCAGACGCTCGCACCTCCCAGTTAATCCTCCTATCACGGATATTGCCGGGTGGGGTCGCAGCACGCTATTGGGCCGCCGTTTCTTATCACCCCGAGGCTGCGACCATGCTTCTATTACTGAGTGAAAATGGCTCGAGGTCCAAAATTCGACCGTTGGGCGGTAACCAGTTTGGCGGCGGCGGGAATTTAAGCGCTCTAAATGCCCGTACAAAAACCAGTACCGGCAATTATGGTTCACTAGGACAAGATTTTTATCCGATTTGGTGCCTTCAATACACTGTCCTCCCTGAATTTATTACTAGCGTGTATAAGAAGATCCCTAAAATAGGAAACAACACATTTCACATTCCTTTAACCCTTGTGAGTGAATCCATGACCACTGAACGTGAGCTTGATGCCCTGGTCCGAGAATTCGAGCAGGAGGGTCTGATCACCTGCTCTGTTCGGCCGCCTGCCATAGCTTCCCGTGAAGTCACTCCCCCAGCCCCCCCGCGGCCAATGCAGACACGGTCTGCCAGGAAAAATTCTAGAACTGAAATTCGCACCAAACGCAACCAAGACCGACCGCAGCAAGCAGGGCAACCACCAGCACCTCCTCCCATGGAGCCCCCCGGTTCCACCCAGGCCACAGGAAGTGGGAATATTCCGCCGCCGCGACCACCATACTTACCACCTGTTCGCCTAGGCACCAAGCTACCCCAGCGGACGAAGCAGTTTACATTAGCTACACCTTCATTACCATCAGGAGTGCAGCTAATTGGCAGTATGACAGGGAAGATTGATCAGCTTAAGTATAGTGATCATGACACCAATGACTATAGCAAGTTCCCACAGTTTTCCCCAGCCGAATACTTGCACCGTGTCAGGTACCCCGACCATGAGGTCACACTACTGGAAGTGCAGCCATGGGCTGCAGGGTTGGACAGAGCTGGCCTGCTCAAGCTATTCGACATTCCTCATTTTGGCCGCGGTATACATGTGACTGTAGTGGCCAAGCAGTTACTAGCTTTGGTGCATGACGGCTATCTATGGATAGGAGACCAACAAGTCCCTATCGACGCCGCCCTTATCCACCGGATCACAGGATTACCTATGGCGGGACCAGACCCGAGAACCGAGTTTCCGTCCAAACATGAAGACACAAAGCTCGCACAAACCATGAAGGAGCGGTTTGGCCTGACCAAAGGGAAACGGGGGTATCATACTTCCGCAATTCAGGCATAGCCCATTAGGTTTGCAGCTGAACTCTTAGCTTGCAAACTTATCCGAAAATGCCGGCCAACTGAAGTTCCTGCCCCGGTTATCAGGATTGCCATGAACTGCGCTGAGGGGTATACTTATAACTGGGCTGCTTATCTGGCAAAGGAATTTTTGGAGGATGCTCATGATGCGCAAGAGAAAGGTAGACCTTTTCATTATTCATGGCTTATGATCCTTCTTGCGTTAGTTGGATGGAAGGAACCTACTGAAGCTCAGTTTCTCGAAGTAAACCCTGGCACACCGGGGGCAACAAGGTACGCCTCCCTTTGGGTGTCAGCAGATAAGGACACTCAACAGATGACGAACACTGTGTTCGTATTTTATGCTATGAGCCTTCACTATGAGATATTGCGAACACCTCGCCTTACCAATGCGGTGTTCTCTCAGTACGAGGGGATTGCGCACTTTAGCGCCGACATGCATCATGTTTTCCTTCAAGCTCGTGCAGATCCTCAACGGCAATGTTTCAAACTACCCTATGTTGCCACTGAACTAGACATTCAGCGGATCGTTCAGCAATGGCCGGCTTAATGGCTGAAGGATTTAGGAAAAAAACCCTCTATGTCCGTTCCTCCAGTTATCAATATTGGCGCAGGTACTAGTCAGTCGCAGCAGAAAAACCTGTTGGAAGATAGCGAAGACACAAATGCGTCTCAGATAAATGATAATAACCAGGATAGTGATAGTGAACAGGATGAGCCGGATGAACAGGACGAGGAGTCAGTCAAGACCATACCAGACCCTACCCTACCAGCGAAGCGCAAGTCGCCCGAAGCAGCCGAGGAAACCAAGCCGCAGTATCACAAAAAGGTAAAGGCATCCAAGGATAAAGATATTGAGGAGGAAGCTTCTGTCACAATGAGTACACTAGAGCATGCCCTTGAACAATCTACGCTGGTGCTTACTAAGAAATGGTCCGAATTTGCGGAGCTACATCTTGCCAGCCTCGCAAGTCTCACAGCCAGAGTCTCAGAATTAAAAGAGCTAATTGCAAACCCAGCACCCAGCACTGCGGCAAGCAGCACTATGGCACCCCAACCGCAGAACGGTGCGCAGTGGCCACTTAGGGACTCCCAGGGGCAGGTTTCCAGTGCAACGATGATGCAGCCTGCCATCGATCCTCGGCCCCCGACAAATATAACTGCAGAGATCGATTATACAAAGATCCCTATGTCAGAGTTGCACCTCCGACAGCTCGCGATTACAAAGGAGATCCATGCCCGAGCTCAGGAGTCGCAGGTCCAACTGGACGAATCCCTCAAGCAGTACAAAACTTCTGCTGCGCGCCTACAAGAGATCGAACATCAGAAGAAAGAGGCCGAGCAGACAACAACTACACTACTACAAGCATTAGATGAGGCATGTCGGAGTTTATCTGGCTCCAACATACAGGAAACAGAGGAACCAAAGCAGAAGATTGCTAAGATGAAAAACTATGCCCAGCAGTCCCACACTGAACTGGAACAAATGAAAATAGAATATCAGCAACAGATTGCAGAACTACAGCTACGCATTCCTCCCGAGACTCCTCCAGAGGAACGAGAGCAGCGCCAGCAGGATATCAAGGCTTCCGCAACAAAAATATCAGACAACATGGCTAGTGTCGCAAAACTACTGGAAGACAGCATAGAAGCCTGGGCCAATTTACAGGATCCCCCCGATGTCGGGAAAATTCAGGAAATCATCAAGATGCGCCAGGATGAGCTCGACGCAGTCCGAATAGAGATCAAGACGTTGCCACCCATGCAGAAGATGGCCAGAGTAAAACGCAGCAAGGAACTTCAGCAGGAGATCGAGTCCTGCAGAACGAAGGTGACCATGTTGGAAAGCGCGCTACAACCCCTGGTAGATGAAGCCTTAGAGCTGACCAATGCTGCGGAAAGCCAGCTCAAAATTTTGAAGACCTATGACAATTTTGCACAGGAAAAGGCTGATACAGACTCTTCCTCAGTACTACAGGAGATGGTGGAAAAGGAGCAAGCCACTGATGAGATACTGCATAATCTCACCAGTCGTTTCCAGACCCTCGTGCAGAAGATTCGGCCACCAGCGAAAGCGCCGAGTGTCCCGGGACGGGCCACTAGTGAGTCTTAGGGGCCTGTTGGAGCGCATACCCCATAGGGGGTAACTCCACAGTCCAGTTATAAGCAGAGAATTGGGTCGAAATAGTCTTAGGGGTGTCAGGGTAAGTCAAAACCCTCTCTTTTTGTAATAAACCCATGGGTTAAATCCAGGGTTTAGGGGTTTTTTGTGGGTGCCCATGGTTTAAGACCATGGTTTTTGTAAAGCTGCGCAGTATAAATAGGCGCTTATGGAAAATGGATAGGTTAGGTTTTTGATGTAAGAAAGACAAGGGTAAGTAAGGTTGGATTTTGTAAGGAAGAAACAAGTCCCAGCTGTGTGCGTGGACGACCTCTGCAGCTGTGTGCGCAGAGGGTTTTTGTAAGAAAGTGAGAAAGGTCTACAGNCTGCAACCTGCGTACAGGTTGTTGCCGAAAGGGCCAACACAGTGGGTCTTTTGTTGGTGCGACGAGTAAAGCATTAACCCGGGTCTGCCCAAGTGCCCAACAATAGGATACAATGATACATCAAATTCCTATAGAATATACTTCCCAAGGTTCAATAAGATCAACATCAGTAGAGATGTAACCTTTGATGAAGACTTAGCATAATTCAGATCCAGGAGGAAACATATTCAATAGGTCGAGGAAGCTGAAGATACGAAATCTTGAGATATGGAAATTGGAGAAGCAATCTCAGAAGACCATGAAGATCATGACATGGAAGAACCACAAGAGTTGGTAGAGAAAATCCTTGAGAAGGACTCCCACAAGAGGAAATCAGCATGGGCACAAGAGCTCATACGAGAAGCAGAAAATTATGGATATCTAGAAGGAATACACAGATAAAGAAAAAGGGAAAAGACCTACAATAGCTATATGGCCCTTCTATGTGACATCATTGACAGAAGACTTTCCACCTATGAAGAGGTTGTTGAAAATAAATAATGGAAGGATGCTATGATCAAGGAATATCAGTCGATCATGGAGAATGATGTATGGGAGATAGTTCCTAGACTGAAACAAAAGTCTGTTGTGACTTCGAAGTGGATCTACAATATCAAGCATGTTGCAAATGCAAACATCGATAAATACTATGCAAGGTTTGTAGCACGAGGCTTCTCACATAAATAAGGAATAGACTACGAAGAGACATTTGCGCATATGTCGAGCTACACTTCCATTAGGACCATACTTGCATTGGAAGAAGTCGTGAAATCTAAAATACACTAGATGGATGCCAATACGTCTTTCTTTAATGGTGTAGTCATGGAGGAAGTGTATATGGAAAATCCCCTGTGATTCGAGACACAAGATAGGAAGACCCATGTTTGCAAATTAAAGAAGGCTTTGTATGGATTGAAATAAGCACCAAGGACATGGTATGAAAGGATGGATAACTTCCTGATGATCTTGGGCTTTACCAAGAGGAAAGAATATTCCAACCTTTACTTCAAGGTTGAAGACGAAAGACTAGTGATGTTACTACTATATGTTGATGACTTGTTTCTGACAAGCGAAGAGGAACTCAATAAAGATGCAAGGAGGGGACTTGATACAAAGTTCAAGATGAAAGACCTAGGTATGATACACTACTTCTTGGGCATGGAGGTGTGGTAGAGTGCAGATGAGATCTTCGTTGGTCAAGGAAAGTATGCAATGGAGATTATGAAGAGATTCATAATGTTGGACTGCAAGAAAATAGCCACACCTATGGCATCTAACTTGAAGCTTCTGAGTGATGCTTAATTCTATACGGTTGATTCCACAATGTATCGTCAGATGATTGGCCCATTGATGTACATGAAGAATACGATACCAGACATATGTTTTGCGGTGACCACCTTAAGCCAGTTCTTGATGGATCTGAGACATGTTCACCTAATATCTACAAAGCATGTACTGAGGTACCTAAAAGGCATAGTGGATTATGGGATCAAATATGATGCAAATATGAAGATTAACCTACACAGTTATGTTGATTCATTTTGGGAACGTAGCACCACTTACAGGAAGAACACCTCGGGTTGTTTCTTCATTTTGGGATCTAGCATGATCTCTTGGTTTAGTAAGAAATAATCATGTGTGGCACTGAGTATAGCCGAGGCAGAGTACGTTACCACTTTCTAGGATAGTTTCAAGGCAGTGTGGCTACGAAAGTTACTGTTTGACTTGTTTGATCTCTAGTTGGATGTGACTTATATCTTCTGCGACAACCAGAGTTGCATGAAGCTGTCGAAAAACCCTGTGTTCCATGACAAGTCGAATCACATCGAGATCAAGTTCCACTATATCAAGGATATGGTGCAAATAGGAGAAGTGAAACTCTAGTACATGGAAATGGATGAGAAGATATTTGATGTGTTGACCAAGTCTCTACCGAGAGTGAAGAGAGTACTTCAAAGAAATAATTGGTGTGATCCAGAACCAGACCTCTTAAAAGAGGGAGTGATGTGTTCTAGCATATCTAGAGAGACAGGTTGTTTGAGCGTAAAATCCTAGAGAATATTGTAGGTTGCTCAGACGTAATATGTCATGTAGGTTGTCGTTGGATGTAATAAGTCATGACCAACCTCGCAAGTTATCCTTGGATGTAATCATTTCTGATATGATGCTATGATAGAAATAATGGATGCATAATATTTCACATGGGAAATGAGATAGGTTATTCAAGAGGGAAATTTTTTGGTGAAGCAGGATGCTCGGATGTAATCAGTCCTAGTGAAGCTCGTAGGTTATCCTTAGACGTAATCAATCATGTGACAAGTTATTCGAGTGTAAATATGAGCCTTGGCGTGGTACACATGTTACTCAAATGTAATAATTCATGTGGGTTTTCCGAGTGTAAAAGGAGTCCTAGCGTAGTACACAAGTTACTCGTATGTAATACACCCCCAAGGTTATTTGAACCAAAAATATCCTGGATGCAGGTTGTTCAGAAGTAATAAGTCCTTGAGGTTGACCTAGAACATAAAATTCATGATGTAGTAGGTTGTTTGGTCGTAATCAGTTCTTACATATATATCTATATATGTGTGTGTTTTCTCATGTTGAGATGATTAGGTCATGAAGCACGTTAGATGCACCTAGGCAGTTCTCCTTTACTGGTAGAATATAGGTTTACCATGGATGCTTTGTGTGCTCTGTTTTGTTTTGTGCAGGACAAAAGAGATGATATGGATACGACGAGATATAGGTAGAAGACGCATGTTATTGTTGTGGCAATGTAAATAAAGTCTTGGAAAGTCCCTACGAGATGGCTTACTGGAGATGTGATGAATGCCTCATTGAGGACTAGAACTACACCCAACATGAAAAATGGTTGGCTTTGTAGAAACTCTTGATGACAAATAGTACCATTGGATGATCGATAAGAAGAAGATGACGGCATCATCTATGATGATGACTTCGCAATGAAAACTTGACCAGATGTGTTGATGATTGTGGAAGAGAGAGAATACCTTCCTAGTTAATAGGGAATGTTGATGTATTTGTAACTTCAGAATATATTCTGGTGTAAATTATCATTGTATGTTGTTGTATCCCCATTGGAGATGTGTTTTCCTCATTGTGGGATGTCCTTATTGTGTCTAGACCTTGAGGTACAACCTTCGTTGTAAGTCGGGGAAATAGTCCCCAGTGTGACATCATGTAATGTGTATTTGGATTCTCTATTGGATAAGTCGGCCCTGCTAGTGGAACATGTCGGCCCGGTCATGTATTTCGTCAGTCACATGAAAGGTATAAATAGGGAGGTGCTCTCCCTCATTTATACACACCTTACACACTCTAAAGTTCGCATCAGAGAGAAAGAGAAAAGGGAGGAGAGATAGATAGTTTTTGAATGACTTTTATTACTGGGATTGATCATCTTGTGACACAGTCTTTGTGATTGTACTATTCTGAGGAATTTTGTGGGGTTTTCTCCTTTATGGTTTCCCCGGTGAAAATATTTATTCCTTGTGTATCTATTATATATTATGCATCTAGTTGTACTTGTTATTCTATCAAATAAAGATCCTAATTAATTTAATAATATCTAAGAAAAACTAACTTTGTGAGGCCTAGATTCATAAACGACATGATTTTTCCACATATAGGGTTGTCCTAAAGGAAAATCACAAACTTCAAGTGGGGAAATATCACATAGTTCCTCATCTTTGAAGGGATTGATGCCATATGATAGACACCATTGTTTATTGATGTGGATGTTCCATTTTTAGTTAAACAAACTGATGGTTTGTGGTTGGGGGTTTGGTGTCATGATAAGCTTCAATATCTTGATGACCTCATCCAAGATCAGGTTCTTCTGGCTAACACTTTCAACATTGAAATGTAGTAGATTCCCCTTCACCCATAGTTTTGAATGGAAGAGGTGCTCCCCTTCATCTATCTCCTCCAAATCTAATGGTCGGATCTTTATGGATATGATGGTGGCACTAGGTTATGAGCCAATTATATGATTCCCCTTCTCTTTCTCTAAATTAGAGTCTAATCTAGGTTCCAACTTTGAGGATTTCATCTCATCCTATAATGATTGTTTTGAGTGACATTCATTAGTGCTATGCTTGTCGAATTTTTGGAACTCATAACTATTTCCATTATCCTTCTTTGATTTATTGTTATCCATATTTCCATGTGTCTTGTCTTGGTTGTTATGATTTTGGCCATATTTTCTCTATGAGTTAGGCCCACCTTTACTAGGATGTTGTTGCAATTTATTTACAACCCCAAACTATCGCTTATTATTTTTCTTAAACTTTTCCTCAATCTTGGCAATGCACCGATAAGTAAGTCCTAGTGAAGAAATGTTTAGGAAATCCATGTTTGTTTGGATGTTCCTATGTAGTCCATTGTGATACCTTAGGAGCAAGCGTCATTCAAAGTCTTTGATACCTAGAATTGAGCACAAGGTATGGAATACATTGGTGAAATCCAACAATGTTTGTTCTCTCTCTCCTAGCGCAAAGTTCTCCATCTCATGTACTGGTCATCATAGTTTTCAATATGGTAGAATTCCTCCTTGATGACATCGAAAAAATCCACCCAAGTGGATTTTTCCTTGTATATTTTAGAATCGTCTTTGGTATGCCTCTTGTAGTAACTATTCCACCAATATTTGGCATGCGGGAGGGACTTAAGGAGTGCGAAGGTGATCTTTTCACTGGCAGAAAAAATTTAAATGGAGTAGTATCCCTCTAAACGATTTAACCATTTCTCCAATCATCTACATCTATATTCTCTTAAAATAAGGAAATGTCAAAGTTAACTTGTACCTTGAAGTGAGACGGAACTCTAAAATCGATGCTCATCAAAGGTGTCTCCATCATCGTTGATAGACATAGAAGGATATGAGAAAAATTATATATCATATCATTCCTCTATTATGCAAGGTCTTCCTTGAGAAACAACTTAATATAATCTCCTACTCCATCATCTCATTTCTCTTCTCCTGCCATGTGAGGCTTCTTAGGATGATGAGAGTGGTTGTCCCCAACCTCAACTAGTTTGAAATCCAACTCTCGATGTCCATATCTTGTTAGGTACATGCACTGAGAACGAATAGGAGAAGATTCTTCGATACCACTACTCTAATTATTTGGAGAACAAAATAAAAGAAACAATATAAAATGGAAACAAACACACACAAATATTGTGTAGAAAGCACAGTAGTACAATAAAACCCAAATTCTATTAACAATGGAATGAAAAAAAATTGTATTTAATACAAAACAATACAAACTAGCTCAAATGGTGGCAGATTATCTATAGAGAAACTTGATGTATTCTCTACACTCATTCACAAGAGTTGATTACAAAGAGACCAAGAAGAGCTTTGATCATAAGCATAAAGAGGAAAAAATCCTAAACATCCAAAAACCAAACCCTAGGAGATGAAGCACCAAAATGATTTGTGGTCCCTAAGGTGGCTAGTTGAAACGTTAACTTCTCAGGGGTGAAACGTTTGCATACAATATCCATTTAGGTCCCGTGATATCTCATTGGGAATAACTAATTGAGAATTATAACATTTGGTTGGGGCTAGGGCATGGCATTATGACCACTAGCCCATCAATTGGACAAAAAAACATAATTTAGGGCCATAAAATGGTCCAAGAAGTGTAGGCCCAAAAAACTATAGAAAATTACCAATAATATGGAGAACTATGGCAATTCAATGGAACAAGTAGGTGGCCATAGTATCCACTTAGATCACAGACTTGTGGTTGGACCAAGGATGGGTTCTCTAAGAATGACAACCTATTTTTTTTCTTCCTTTCTCACAACTCCAGGGTGCAGGTGTCATGGACCCAAAAACCAAAAGGTAGTAGGCTGAGCTACCTTGAGGATAACCCCAAATAGTGATAGAGGTGGGTAGTTCTCCCTATTCGTTAGTGTCACCCCTCTAACGATTATTAAAGAGAACAATGGAACAGACATAAGCACTAGGGAATTTTGAATTCCTTCTCATTATTAGACTCGGTATAAATATCAAATACAAATGAAAATACTATGGGTGAATACCATAGGTCGAAAAATACCATGGAATACCATGGATCACCTAACTCATTACCTAAGTACATGTGAGATTACATTTTCCAACACACCCCCTTAATCTCAACTGGTAGTACATCTTCAACACTTTCTATGCCTAAGTGTTCTCTCTAATATACAAATGCATATGTTCCCAATGGTTTAGTGAACATGTCAGCCAACTGCTCCTTAGAGCCACAAAACAGTAAGTAAATTTGTCCATCATTGACTAATTCATGAATGAAATGATAACGAGTGTCAATGTGTTTGATTTTTCTATGAAATACATTATGTTTGGACAAATATATTGCAAATCTATTGTCACATAAAATAGAAGTGGGATCCTTTTCAGTGTGTCCCATATCCTTTAACAGACTTATTATCCAAACTACATGGCAAGTTGTTGTGATGGCTGCTACATGTTCTGTGTCTGCAGAAGACATGCTGACAATAGGTTGTTTTTGAGATAAGAGATCAAATTGGTACCCAAATGGAAAGCATAACCATATGTGATTTTCCTATCATCAATACTACCTGCAAAGTCACTATCAGTGTACCCTATGAGAGTATTGTCTAGTGTATGAGTGTACTAGAGGCCATATCCAAGTTTTCCTGCAACATATCTCAGAATTCTTTTTTCAAATTTCCAATAAGAGTCTTTGGGAGTCTACATAAATATGGAAATGAGACTGACAACATACATCAATTCAAGTCTAGTTGCAGTCAAGTACATTAAACTAGCTACCATTTGTTTATAAAGTGTAGCATTTACTGCTGGTCCATCATCATTCTTGGTTAACTTGGTGCCAAGAGCTATGGGGATTTCTGCTGAATTACATTTATCCATTGTGAATCTCTGCAAAATATCAGTAGCATACTTATGCTGGCAAATAAAAATACATTTATTAGTTTGAGTAACTTCGAGACCAAGGAAGTACTTCATCAGTCCTAGATCAATCATTTCAAATTCCTTTTCCATGATTGTCCTGAAATCTTCAAGCATCAAATTACCAGTGTAAATCATGTCATCAACATAAAGGTATACCATCAACATTTTACCTTGCTCTGTTTTGACATACATAGTGGGCTCATTGCTGCTTTTGTTGAAACCATTGTTGATGAGGTAGGAGTCAATCCTACTATACCAAGATTGTGGAGCTTGTTTTAGACCATACAAGGCCTTTTTCATCTTATACACTTTGTGTTCACGACCTTTGACAGTGTAACCAGGTGGTTGTTCTACATAAACTTCTTCTTCAAGAATTCCATTAAGAAAGGAAGATTTCACATCAATTTGATACACAGACCATTGATTTTGTGTTGCAATGGAAAGTACAGCTCTGATGGTATCCATCCTTGCTACAGGAGCAAAGGTTTCATCATAATGTACACCATACCTCTATGCATATCCTTTAGCAACCAACCTTGCCTTGTGTTTTTCAATCTCTCTTTTTCATTCAGTTTGGCCTTATAGACCCATTTGAATCCAATACTGGTTTTGTCTGCAGGGATGTCAAGAAGATCCCAAGTCTGTATATTCCCTATTGCATCAATCTCTTCATTCATGGCTTTTACCCACTGTGCATCCTTCACTTCTTCATTGAAAGATGTGGGTTGATAGGAGAATAGAGCATGCTGAAGTTGCTCATTAATTACTAGAATCTATTCATATAAATCTCTCAAGATTTTGGTTTTATGGTGTTGTTGTGGACTCTCTAGTGCTTCTTCTTGCTGATGTACTTCCAATCTTAGAATTTTGATAGGTAGATATGACTTTTCTACTTGTTGTATGTCTGAAGGATCACTCTAGCATTTGTCTTCAATGAGTTTGACATCTCTTCTCACCACAAAATTTTTGGTTACGGGATTATACAGCTTGTACACCTTGTGTTGTTCACTGTAACCAATGAAAATGCAACGCTCACTCTTCTTATCCAACTTCCTTCTGATTTCATCAGGTATATGCGCAAATGCAACAAAACCAAAAATTCTAAGATGTGCGGCACTAGTTTTAGTGCCACTTCATGCTTCTTCAGGAATCTTGTCCTGAAAAGTCATCGTAGGTGATCTGTTGAGTAAGTAGACTGAGCATGCAAGAGCTTCATCCCAATGCTTATCTGATAGCTTCTTGTGTGACATCATGCTATGGACCATGTTCATGATGGTCTTGTTCTTCCGTTTAGCAACTCCATTCTGCTGTGGAGTGTATCTGGTGGTGAACTATTTCTGGATGCCATGCTGCTTGCAAAAGTCTAATTACTCATGTGAATTATATTCACATCCACCATCTGACTTGAACTCTTTAATGAACTTTTCAGATTGATTCTCACTGAGAGCCTTGAACTCTTTGAACTTGGAGAAGGTCTTTGATTTGTTCCTAAGGAAATAAATCCATGTTTTCCTGCTGAAATCATCAATAAATGTCAAAAAATAAAAAACTACCTCCTATGGTTTGGGTTTGCATGGGTCCACAGAGGTCTGTATGAACTAACTCAAGATGTTCTTTGGCTTGATATGTGGAAGTGGGGAAGTTGTCCCTTTGATGTTTACCAGTCATACAATCCTCACAGGTGCTGGATTTTTCATGAATAATTGGTAGCCCTTTGACCATTGACTACTTGTGCAAGAGATTGAGACTCTTGAAAGGAAGATGACGGAATCTATAGTGCCATAACTAGGATTCATCTAAAATGGAAACTATATGGGCTACACACTGTGGAAGGTTGGCACTCCTAAGACTAAGAGGAAATATTATATTCTTGGTCATTTCAACTTTGACTATGAATCTCTTATCCTTGGATCATGCCGTCAACTCTGATACCATGTCAAAGAGAACAATGGAACATACATAACCACTAGGAAAGATTGAACGCCTTCTCATTATTAGACTCAGTTTAAATAGCAAATACAAATAAAAATACTATGGATAAATACCATAGGCCGGAAATTACCATGAATCACCTAACTCATTACCTAAATACAAATGAGATTACATTTTCCAACACACTACATTTTCCAACAACAAAAACTACCCTATTCCATTCATCTTACACTCACATTTACAAACGATTCTCACTATATGAATCAAGGAGGGCCATCGAGGACTGATAACTAATTTCTTAGAAAATGGTGGCTTTGATACTACCATGAAGGTGGAAGCAAGGACGTTTCAACCAAACAAGTAGTCTCTTTTAATTAACCATCTAAAAAACAAAGCTTTATATTACAAACTTTTGTGGGAGTCAAAAATATGTCACGCTAGATTGACCTCCCAAAAATCGACCTACCCTTGGCTCTAAAATGGTAGAATAAGTCAAACTCATTTTGAGTGGAGATGGACACCGAACACCATATTGAAATCCAAATCTCGAGAAATATTTAATATGTCTATACATCCGACGTTAATACACTAACAAGGGAACTCCTCGACATTTACGTAATTTACATTACGTAAACAAATGTTAAATATAAAACTTGAGATAGTATTTTTTTTAAATGTGGTTCACCATTTGTTAGAGGGCTAAAAATCTCAATACTTGATATTCAAATTGAATCAAGGTATAGCCAGCTCATCATTCACAACATTTATTACAAAGGGCTCCACAAGAGCATCATGTCACTTACAAGAGTAGAACCTCAAGGGGAGGGTAACATCCATTTTTCCCAACCACCCAAGCTACATCCATTTGACTTAAAATTGAGATAGTACTTACAACCAACATCTTTCTTATGCCAAAGTGCTCCCTAAGTAACAAACTCACACTTATTTTTGTTTCATGCTATGATGACGATGAGCAACCAACCATGATAATAATAACGGAGTTGTCTACCAAGAGGATTTTTTTTTATTTTCAGGCTGATTTTTTGTTTTACAAAATCTGTAATTTTTGTTGTTTGTTGAGCGATTTTAAGCTCATAAATAAAATCAAGAGACAAAAAACCTCAACACCACATTCTCTAAGATCTAGTAGTATTTTTGAACATTTTGAAAATTCCATAAAGATTCATGGCAAAAAACTAACAAAAACCAGCCAAAAAAACAAGATTAAAAAATCCTTCTTTAGACAACTTAAATAATATAATATAATTGAAATTCCCAGACTAAACTGACATCTTTGTTTCTCTATATTAATGTTTTTTTATCAACAAATGTCTATGTTTTTTCTGTTTACCATTAGCAACCTTTATTTATAAGAGACCATGTCATAACATTGCCCGAAACCTCTTCGTAGGGTTTTCTCGAGTCTAGCTTCTTATTGTTTCAAACCGGTCGCCGGTTCGAATCTCGGGGATCTTTCTCGTTTGCGCGGGCAAGTTTGGCGGAACAAACCCAACGAGGGCGACGTGTCATGGATTCTAACAGCTTACTAGATGCACAGGGCTACCGCGTCACCATATTGGTTACACGTGCGATGATCCTCCTACAGAAGATGTAACAGAAAACTCATTACATTTAATATCTCAGCAGATAATTTGTTACAAGAGGAAGAAACAAGCATGGCAGGAGTTTCAGTCTCGCAGAAGAGACAGACAGGAGAGCGTTGCAATGTGTGGATGAGTTGGCACCAGCATGGAAGTTGACATGGCAACACTGGGAGAAGCAATAAACGAAGCAGGAGGAGGAGTCACCATTGATTTTCCTGGATGTCAAGTAAGTTCCCTGAGCAGTTGATCTGTGCTTAAATATTTCCAAGGTTTTCATTGATTTAAAATGGTGTCGTTTTGCAAAAAATTTAAACTGTTATTTTTCCAAAATGATTAGTTTGTTTCATATTTTTTTTGTTGTTAGATACTTCCATTTCATTCATTTGAAGTTTAAGGAAACTATTTGTTCCATTTTCTCAAAAAAAAATCTTTTGAAAGAGCTTCAATTTGATTTTTTTGCTCCTCTCCTTGCTTACTGCACAATCTACCACTTTTGTAAATTGATCAATCGCTGTAGATTACAGATCTATTTTGGCATCTTCAACAATCTTTTGTTCTGAATCTAAATGAGTAAGCTTTAAGTAGCAAAGTTTTTTTTCTTCCATACTTGTACTGTTTTAATGGGCCATTTTGTTAATAAGTATAATTATAAAGTAAAAGGCATTTCTTTGTAGCAGCTTATTTAATGGTCTCTTGTGGATATATAGTTAGTTTAGATCCAACCATTGATATCCATGTAGTTCTTTGATTTTTCTTTTTAATCAACACATTGATAGATCGTGACAGATTTTATAGGGAATCTAATAAACTTTTGGTACTGAAAAATAGTACTTAAGGGTACTTTTAATTTAAAATTAAAATCAAAATCTAGTATACAATTTATTTATTTATTTAATAATTTTATTAGTTTCTATATACCAACTATCTTATTATACATATTTACAATTTAAAAAGACTTGCAATTACAAATATATAATATTTACAGTTTAAAAAGACTTGCATTACAAATATATAAAGCACTTTAATTGCAAATATATAAAACATGATAAAGAGAAAGATGATTATTGAAAATTATAAACAAAAAAGATATAGAAGTTGATTATTGAAAATTACAAATAAAGGAGACTTAGAAGTTGATCTTGATAGAGAAATGGAGGATAGAGAAATGGAGAGAAATGATCTTGATAGGAAAATGGAGAGAAAGGAGAAAGAGAACTGTCCAATTGAGTAACACATGTTCTGACAAATTTCTTACAAATATATAATATTTACAATTTAAAGATTTTTGCAATTACAAATATATAAATTTAAAAAGATTTGCAAGTACAAATATATAAATCACGATAAAGAGAAAGATGATTATTGAAAATTACAAACAAAAAAGACTTAGAAGTTGATTATTGAAAATTACAAACAAAGAAGACTTAGAAGTTGATCTTGATAGAGAAATGGAGAGAAAGGATTTTGATAGGCAAATGGAGAGAAAGGAGAAAGAGAACTGTCCAATTTAGTAACACATGTTCTGACAAATTTCTTAAAAGCTAATCTATCTTGATAGATAAATGGAAAGAAAAACTAATGAAAAGAAAGACATAATATTAGTAGACTTAAATGAAAAAAAATCTCATAATAAGAAACTTGTAACTAACACATAATAAGAAATCCAATTCAGTAACACATATTATGGCAAACCTTTTTTTTTTTTTTGACAAATAAGGAACTTGTAACTATGTTTTTTTTATATTACCAACCCATAAATCTAATCTATTTTTTTTTATAAATGAGGAGTTTGTAACTATGTTTTTTTTATATTACCAACCCATAAATCTAATCTAGGATGTGATAGTGAAGAAAAAGGCTCACTTACAAGCATGCATCTCGAGCCTTATTCCTTTAATTGGATTTGAACGAATATTAATCTCGACTTCTGAATTTGAAAACTAAAGTTTTTATTTTTAGCTTATTGAATTTAGAAAGTAAACTTTCTACCTTGGTTTAACTAAGTGTTTCAATAAAATGGTTTTTAAAAAAGAATTAAAATTGAAAATTGAAAATTTTCAGAAGATATTTACCTCATTCTATAGGACTATGCTCACATAGTTCCTTCATCTCCAACAACATCATTCCCAATCTTAAAGAGTTTCAATGCCACTATGCTCCCAATAAGATATATTGTTTTGTTGGCCTGATAATTTGTTAATTTATGTCTTCTACAAGACATTTCCATCTTGCAATTGTCATGGCTCACAAAAGTTAATTTCTAAATGATTCTTATTATGGAATTATAACTCTGTCTCTTACATATTTTTTACATTTTATGGTTTTTTATCTAAAAAAATTCAAAATACAAATTGTTTATCCCATCAATTCAATACCCAA
>LPNX010195172.1:201903-268843 GCA_001517045.1 Pseudotsuga menziesii | reverse complement strand
ATATATATATACGACTGACTTGTAACTTCTTAATATAATTTGTTAATTCATGTCTTTTGCAAGACATTTTCATCTTGCAACTGTCATGGCTCACAAAAGTTAATTTCTAAATGATTCTTATTATGGAATTATAACTCTATCTCATACATATTTTTTATTTTTTATGGTTTTTTTTTCTAAAAAATTCAAAATACAAATTGTTTATCCCATCAATTCAATACCCAAATATATATATTCCAAAGACTCACTTGTAATATATTTCTTAGTATAGTGTAGATTATACTCAAATATATATATATATATATATATATATTTCAAAGACTGGCTTGTAATGTACTATATTCTTAATATAGTGTAAAAATAAATAATTGAAAATTTATACTACAGTATATGGTAACAAATTACAAGGAGTGACTTGTAATGTACCTCTTAGTGTAATATAAAGTTAATAATTGAAAATTTATATTACATACATATAAGTATCTTGTAACTAGGATATATATGTTGGAATAATTTATTTAAGATCAATATTATTGTATTTATTATTCAAGTGAAGATTATGGGTCATAGGAACAATCATGAAAGAGTCCACTAAATTATTTGGAATATGAAAGTGATTAATATTATTGTATTTATTATTTAAGTCAAGATTAAGAGTTATACTGAATACTAACAGTCCTTGAAGGAGTCCACTAAACCTTTTAGAATTTGGAACATGAAAAAGGGAAGATTAAGAGTTATACAGAATAGAAACAGTCATGAAAAAGTCCACAAAACCAGTAAACCATTTGGAATTTGGAACATGAAAAGTGAAGATTAAGAGTTATACTGAATAGAAACAATCATAAAAAACCACAAAGAGTCATTTTTCATGTATAATATATACCTAAGGAAAAAATACATCTCATCCTTATCTATTAGCTTATGTTACTGACTTTGTGTGTGAGTCTATTTTCTCTGCGTGTGCGTTCTCCTCCAGTGACCTGAAGCGACCTACATACTTTCTCTTCTTACCAGCAGCACCGCTACGCGTAAGAACACTAGAGACATCCTTTGTTATTCATACTTGTGCTATCGATGTCCAATACCAGACTATCGTACTGAAGGCGTATTGCAGCATTCTAGTGGTCTCCTCCATTGCTGCGTTCGTGAATACTGTGGGCATGGATATCAACAGTTTTGAATGAGGAGAAAACTCCCCATTTTCTTATACAAAGTTGGAGCTCTCTTGGACTCCTTCACGACTGTTGCGAATTGTGCGTAGAGACCACTATGGCCTGCTATGCGGCTGTCTATCCAGAAGTGTAGAGCTCTCTCGAAGAGCATAATATATTGTTGTTGCGTAGACTGTTTTGAAGACAGCACTATTGCTATATGTTGGGATCTTTGTTTAGTATATATTTAACGATGTTAAAGTATATAGAGGTATACATATACTATTTTTTTTATTTGAACTTATAAAGTCTTAAGAAGAAATACATACCCTTGGCTATTAAACCCATTCATATTGTACAACAAAACCCTTCGACAGTATCATGGTCTTTTTCTTTCTTTGGACAGTATCATGATCTCTTTCTTTCTAAGTGCTCTCTTTCTTTCTATGTGCTGGAAACCCTAAATTCGTGTGGGCTATGACTTAGAGGGCTCTCTCTTGGTGAACACCTCTCTCTTACTGCGATCTGGAAATGCATTGGAGTAAAGTATTGCTAAATCTACAACTGAAATCATTGAAATTTGGTTTGAATTCTCGGTCGGAAGAGTTGGTCTTCTCTAGTGTCGTGATTTTCCTTGTTATTTGCCTCATGAAAACTCTCAACCAACTGGTTGTGACCTTCCAGGCTATTTACTTAGCGAAGACCCTCAACTCAAACACAATATTGCTTCGACATGGAGGACACATGACCCACTTGGTGCTACTGAAATCTCTGGTTTAAATTCTCTCTCAGATTTGAAGAGGCGACTGCAACTATTGAACATGCGACTGCTATTGCTGCATTTGACTTGAAGATGTCATTGAACATTGTAACTCTGCGTGGAAAACAAACATTAGCAGGCATGGGAACGATAACATGGCAGTAACGTCGGGCGTACAACATAGAAAACCATGAAAATAAGGGGACAAGTAAAAAAAAGGGCCAATCGAGATATTGGAGGCACATGGAATAAAAAAAGTAGAAACACACAGACAGTCACCGAAACTAGCAAGCACACCGGGAGCTGCAAAATGTTTGGCATTGGTGAAAAGGTTTTTTTTTTGGCCTGCTCTGTTCATTATTTCCGACATTCAAATTGTCTAAGTTTTATATTCTTTACAATGGTGGACATGCGTACATGGCACAAAGGTGGAAAAGATACAAAACAAAAGGGTGATATTTGAGCGGTGGGTGGATTTTGGTGGGTGGATTTTGGTATGGTGGGATGGCGTAGGTATATAATTCAAAACTTGAACTTATTTAGATTTTTTCTAATGTGTTGTTTCTTGATATTCAAGAATAAAGGTAACGATATACATATCAATAATACTAGGTATCATAACTTGTCAATATCCACAAATAATGTTCTACAACAAGAGACACCGAGAGCAGCTCCCAGCTAGAATAAAAAAGTAACTCTGGCTAAGGAATCATAGGTGGACTGCTAGAAATAATGCACATAAAAAAGTCGCAACCAAACTCTTTCTCAACCATATCCCAAATAGTTTTTCATAACGAGCGTTGAAAACTTATGAAATGAAGCACTTTGAGGGAAGAACAAGGTCCCCAAAATAAATAGAATGAGTTGATCAAACATAGAACAGGTCATCAAAGACTAGAAACGCCTTGGAGAAGGATCAAAATACCTTACCATGTTTCGAAATGATGAGTATATCATACTAAAAACAGTAAGAGGTTATTCTAAAGAGCTGAAGAGAACCACCTCCAATTTCTTCTCCTTCCAAAAATAGCGAGAAGGAAAGTAAACCCTAATCTACATGAATCATTAGCACTTATATAGGAAATTTATAGAGAGAGGATTTTCTAGAGACACAGTTTGTCCAATTAATGATGAATTTGGAATCTCCATAAACATGTAACTCAGGAATCCCAATTAATTCAGCAAATATCAAAAAAGTCTGGAGTGCTAGCAGTTCTACTCCAGTATTAGTTCTGGACCTACAACCCAATTTTAAATGAAAAAAAGTGTGAAAGAATGATGTAGAGAATGATACATGCACCTCCCTTACCCTTACCATTTGAAGTAGTGCCGCCAAAGAAACCAGATGGATAATTGATAATAGGAACCAGTCCAATGGCTTGAATTAATTTAGTTGAGCACGCTACAGGATAGGTTTTAAAAAGCTCAAGAGTTCTGAACCAGACCGATCTTAAATACGGTTCATGATCCTCAAAGATACACATGTTGCAGATAATCCATATATTCCAGATATAAAAGAAGGGAAGATATAACAAATTGCGCTCATACTTAGATTTCCCAGTAAAGAGTGTTCCTTCCAATCTATATTTATTTTTAAATGAGAAGCGAGATAGGCTCTCACTTCCTGAGCAAAGGAACGGGCTACAAAAATATGGACCCAAGTTTCTGCCTCTGTCTTACACAATAAACATCCGTTTGGTCCAATCCATCCCCTTCAAATCAAATTTTCCGAAGTGCTTATACGATTCTCAGCACATAGCCAGATAAAGCAGCACATAGCCAGATAAAGCATTTGAGATTGATAGGAATGTGCCCGCGCCAGAGATGATAATATTGCCAGCCATTTAAATGCACCAAGTTTGATGCAACTACAAGATCATATTCCAGTTTTGTTGAGACTTCGTCGTTTTCAGAATTGTACATCCACAACAATTTATCCTTCTGATCTGAAAATATGATATCCGCATGGGATAAACCACTAATAAAACGTGACCATTATACTACCTTCGAGTTTCGAGGTCATCCGTAGAAAACCAATAAGAATTTGTTGCAGTACCTTCACCCGTATTGCAAGCCTCATTGAGAGTACAAAATCTATAGTCATTTAAGTAAGAAAGAAGCTCTGGTGAGAGAATGCAATTTGTGTTCAGTCTGACAATTGGATTTATTCCCTACATTATCGAACTTCCATCACCAACTCTCCATCTCAATACCCAGTTGATTCAAGAGAGCACCCTAATAAAGCCGTGTTGATTCAAGAGAGCACCCTAATAAAGCCATTCCAATAATGTGATGTGCCCTGAACTGACTTATTTTGCAAACGAAGCCAACTTTCAATATAAGATTTTTTTAGATATTTTTCCTGTATCACCTGGTTCCAAAGACCTTACTACCAAGCATAAGCCACAGGCTCTGGACCACTTGAGGTTTTTTATATTCCATCCCCAAATGAAAAAGGCCTTAATATGATTTTCCAATCGACTAAATGCAACTTGCGCTTGTTAACTATGCCACCCCAAAGGAAAGTGGAAATAAACTGTCGGAGTCTTCTTAAAATAGATTTTGGTATCATAGCTAGAGAGAACCAATATATTGGGATACGCACAAAATTGATCTAATAAGAATCAATCTTACTCCTAAATATAAGTACCTATAGTACCATTTACCAAGCCTTTTTTCAGACCATATCTCAAGGGTTTAAGCCAATAGACCAAATTATTAAATCCTTTTTCAATAGGCTCCATATTATAAGGAAGGATATCACAAATGTCGTTGATCACTTCTTGTTTTAATTTGTGGTAGAGAAAAGAAAAATTTTCCAAGCTGATACTCATCCCTAAAGCCGAACAAAAAAGGTCAAGTTCATCTTTGAATGCTTGCCATTCCTATAAGGTTCCATTCCCAAATAAAAATACATCATTCACGAAGAGTAAATGAGTTATGGAAAGTGTGGGAGAGATTCAGATACCATGAATTTTCCCATTTCTCTTTGCTTCACCAATAAGGAGACTAAGTCCTATCACTAAGAGAAAGACAAAAGGTAATCGAGGACATCCTTGCCTTATGCCTCTAGAAGCATTGAAAAAAATTGAAGGAGAACCATTGACAAGCGCAGAGAAATTTGTAGAAGAAACACATCCCATAATCCAATTTACACTTTAAAGTGACAGACCCACCTATAATAGTAGGAGACGCTGAAAAATCCAGTTTACTCTATCAAAATATTTAATAAGATCATGTTTAAGTACCATTGCTTCCAACTTCTTAGTCGTAATGGTGTGTAGGATTTCCTATGAAATTCCCACCAGTTCAAGGATTTGTATGTTCTTAAAAAAAACAAATTGTTCAATTGAAATAACCCTAGCCAAAATAGGCTTTAACCTGTTGGAAATGACTTTTGAAAAAATCTTATAGATTAGGTTACAAAGAGAGATTGGACGAAAATCCGCAAAGTATTTTTTATTTTCACATTTTGGAATGAGATTCAGAAACCTGGAATTGATAGAGAGTTGTGTCTTACCTTCTTTTCAGGACTGTTTGGCTTCCTTTAATAAGTCAACACATACCAGCTAAAAAAAAAACAGAAATAATTCAACCAACTAGCCGTCGAGAACGTGACTTTTGTCCTTATTGAAAATTTTCAAAGCCATCTCTACTTCCACCATCGTGACCTTTGCTCCCATAAAAGTTGTTTCCTTAGTAGAGAAAAAGGAGGGGAACAATATAATGACTTTTAGTTGCTCTGAAATGGGAGCACTTCTATCATCCATAAATAGTGTCGAGAAGTGTTTTCCCCCCAGTGTTTTAAGATGAGCCTGTTCATGGACCATATTTCTATCGCCATCTCGTCATAATCCTAGATTGAATTACTATTTCATCTTATAGAAACAAAACTACGAAGGAAATTTGTGTTGGCATCCCCTTGGTCTATCCATATAGCATGTCTATTTAGTCTCCAGGTCAACACCCCTTGGGTTAGAATTTTCTCTTTATGGTTCCTAAGAGAAACTAGTTTGCAATCCTCATCCTTAGAGAGAATCCCAGAAGGAGAGTTTGAGAAAAGGTGTTGCATCTCCAAATCAATATCCGCGAGTTCCAAACCCTAACTCGGTTTCTTTTTTTTTTCTCATCTTTTCAATTCACCTTTTAGGGGTTTTAATTTCAAAACCAATCTCTTCATACCATCACAATCATATTGAGACATCTCAGTAGACCAATATTTTTAACAAGGTGCGATAAGACCTCCTCCATCAATCAAGCACGATTGAATTTAAAAGGAAAATTTGGATATATGTCATCCCACTCGAAATAGATGAGAAAGTGATCTAAGATCACCAAAGGATGGGGCCAAGTTCTGTGTCTAATGAAAAGCGATAACAATGAGTTAGAAGCCAGAAAATGATCAAGCCTCTTACTAATTCCTTCATCCCTAATCCTACCATTCCTCCACGTCGAACCCAAACATATAGGTGTTCATTCCACCATATTAGTGTGAATCAATAACTGAGAAAAGTAGGGGTCTAGAGGATAGATGCAAGATTTCAAACCCCAAATCTCAACATTCGAAAATGTAAAATTTATGTCACCTTCAATAATCAAGTTGGGATGATTAAATAAGCCCCCATCAACAGTCGCATTCCAAAAAAGTTCCCTATCAAGAAAAGGTCCATAAGAGTTTAGGCAAGAAAGGTCAATGTTTAAACCCCTAAACCTTACCTTTACTAAAATACTAGTTGTGGAGAAAAAGGATTTACAACAAACAACCAAAGGATCCTAGCCAGTAAGAATGCCACCAGAGAGACCAGCTAAATTTGTAGCACAAAATTCCCAATCGGGTTTAAGTTTTGCAAAAAGGAGGAGTGACAGGTCGTGAGCACACATTGTTTCTTGTAAAAAGATGATATCAGGTCTTTAATAAGAAAGTAGAGAACTAATAACTTTTATATTGGTGAGACCTCCAAAACCATGAATATTTAAGGTGAGAAGTCTCATTAATGACCCAAAGCTGAGGGAGACACTGCTCTAAGCACCTTGGGGGAGGAAAGAAGACAAGGGGAGTGACCAAACCTGACCTCTTCCTTAATTCAGGATGACAAATGGACATAATGAACTTCACTCCCAAAAACCCGAGGAAGCCTATCCGATTTAGTTTTTCTAGCTCTTCGAATGGGCACATTCTCATGTTTAATGGAGGCTAAAGGAATTGTTAAAGGGGTGAGGGGAGACTTATCTCTAAATATCGAAAGGCAGTTTAGAGGAGTTGGGTCATTGAAAGAGGGAGAGTCCCAAGAAAAGGCGGGATTATCAACCCTAACCGGTGATGAGAAAAAAGCCTCCCCCGATAAAGGAGGAAATCCATCCAGTGAGAAGAGAGGGGTGTTAGTCACCGAAATGGGTGGAGGTAAAAGAGCAGTGTCAACTGAGTCCCCGGAGTCTAGTTCCCCTTCCAAATCATAAGTAAGATCTCTAACTTGTAAATATATATCTCCCCTATTACTGACAAGCCCTAACGAGGTATCAGTGACAGAGGGAAAATGGGATGACACATGACTTCAACTAGTAATATTTTCAACATCAACAATAAAATCCAACTCCCCTTTGGTCAAATATTCATAGTTTGAAGGAGAAACGGAACTATATGTACCTGTTGGAAGCGACGAAGGAAGAGCCTCATAAATGACATCTGTGAGGTTTAGTTTTCCTTTCTTCCCCACATTCTTCTATGAGCCTCCCAACGACGAAGGTGAACCATAAAGCAGAGAGGGGCATTTGTTCCCTAGGTGCCCGGTATCGTGGCAAAAATGGAAACTAAACAGGATATATTGATAATATATATTTTGAACATGAACTTCATCATCACAGAGAATATCAATTTTCGGAGGCATCCCACAAGAAATACCCAATTCGACCAAAACACGGGCCATACGTGTATTGAAAGAGTGAAGGAAATTTTCATCCACAGCCACAAATCTACCCATATAATTTGCAATACCAATGAGTACATCACAACTCCAGAGAGGTAATGGAAATGTTGGTAGAAAAACTCATAAATGTTTCTTCAAAACCCTTTCATGAAGAGGGTCAAAATCTATATTCCATCGAATCAGCACCAGAGAGCCTTTAGGGATGGTCCAAAGAGTGTTAAGCACCTTGGAGACATCATTTCCATCAAGAAAGAGGAAAACCAACCAAGTATTCGATACATGACTAACAGTCAAAACATAATTTATTAATGGATTCCAATTCCATATTTCTCACTCCACCCAATCATATTTTTCCATTTTGCAGTACTTGAACTTGCCAACCAGATCTCTATTACACAGATCCTCCACTTTTTCCATATAGATGTCCTAACCAAGCATAAATCTTCTCTTAGCCTCCAAATCTTTATAGGATTTCACCTTTCATCATTCTTTAAAAGGATTATGCGGTTAGAAAACCCATTCTGATACTGGATCAGAGGGTTTAAGACCTGCCATCTTACAACTATAGAACACCAACAAAGGAAACCCAGTAAGAGAAATTGGCCAAGTTTCATCAAGGGAGACTTAAAAGAAAGGAGGAAAACAACAAAACAACCCAAAAAACCATCGTAGAACCGAGGAAAGCAACATAACCCAGCAATCAAAAAGAAATATTGTGACCAGGAAACACATGCCTCCCATGGAGGAAATACCAATAACTGCTAAAAGAAAAAGAGATACATACAATGTTTTGAAAGAAGAACGAGAAGGGGGGAAGTCAACCTTGGTAAAGCCTGAAAAACCCGTCGCAAAACAATAACACACCCTAAAGACAAAAAATGAGGCTCACTAATAGAAAAATCACGTGCTTCCCACGAGAGAGTGACCCAAGGATAAAACCACTACTAGAAAGAGGTAGAACTAGACCCCACTCCGTGAATCTAGCAGAAAGCCTAGTGAACTGGTTAATGAAAGTTATAGGTCGAAAAAGGGAATTGTTATATTTTTAATGGTTATGCAAGATTTAAAACATTTAGCATCATAACATCATAACCATAAGAAAAGGATCACTGAAAGAAATCCAAGCACACCAATACAGGAGAACACACAAATTTTCCTCAGGGAAACCACAAGGGAGAAAACCTCATAAAACTTCCTCAGTATAGAATTCGACCAAGTACAATGTAAAACCCCAAGAATAAGAATAGATGCTCCCCTTCCACAATATACTCTATTTATCTCTCTCTCTTAATACATACACAAGTGACTGAGTGTGTGTACAAATGAGGAACACACCTCCTCTATTTATAATTTATCTTCCCCTTGAATTTTTCCCTGATAGGTCGGCCCCAACAAACTTACTCGGCCGACTCCACCTAGGAATACACAAAACAATATAATATTATATTATGGAGGGTTCTATTGACCCGACTTACAATGAAAGTTTTACCTCATGACTCTATGATGACCAAATACAATAATATATCGACAGAGGAATAAAACATCTTTGATAGATTACAACAATAAAATACATTTAGCATATTCTTCAAATTTACAATATTTCAACACTCCCCCTTAACATGAAGGGTATTCTACTGACAACAACAACATCAAATGTAGGAGCAAGGAGAGAGAGAATGTTCAACAACATCAAGGTGATACATCTATAAATTATCAGAAGTTTTCTTCAACAACTGGAATAGTTTCTAGAACATTTTCAATATATTCAGTATTGGAGCATCATATTCTACAGCACCGACTCTTCATCTTTTATCTTCATCTTTTGCAGCACTCAATCATCTACATCAATAATTGATCTTTCGATCAGCAACACCATCATCTGTAACATCACTCCCTCTTAACTAGGAAGGTATCCTACAACCATCATTACAACTATACAACTAACTGGTGAATCTCTATATGTCATAGGAATTTTTGGAAGAGCACCATGCATGTTTGTTGGGCAATAGGGCAGACCCAGGTTTTAATCCTTTTGCTTCACACCAACAAAAGAACCACAGTGTTGGCCCTTTCGGCAACAACCTGCGAACAGGTTGCAGTCTCACCCGAAACAGCTATGGGGTGCCGCAGAATCATGTTTCTGCAAGTAGAGAGGGATATTACTGTACCTTATCCTTTAATAACTTATAATCAATAACCATAGAGCTCCGACATTCATATATATACAACTTCGTAGATAAATAAACAAACAGTGACTTGCTTAACCCGTTACTGGGAATTCACAGTGAAGCTATTTATTAGCAGTGATCTTACTTATCATATTTATCTAATTATTAATGCATACAAGAACATGAAGACAGTAACACAAAGAACCACAACACCAGATATAACGTGGTTCACCCCCAGTGTAGGGGTTACGTCCACAGAACTATGTTTTATTCAACTTTCTACAAAATCACAGTTCTGATCTACGCACTCAGCTGCAGATCTCCTCAAGTCCCTTAAGCCGTCCACACAGCTGCAGATTTCCCTTAATCTCTTACAAAACCCTCTGTGCACACAGCTGCAGAGGTCGTCCACGCACACAGCTGGGACTCAACCTTTCCTTACAAAATAGCCTTAGCTTCGCCTTAATTCTCTTTACATCCAAAAACCTAACCTTACTTCTTTACCCAAGTGCCTATTTATACAGCGCACTATTTACAAAAACATGGATTCAAACCATGGGCACCCCGAACCCTAAACCCTAGTCTTAAACCATGGGTTTATTACAACAAAGGACTTTGACTCAACCCTCGACACCCCTAAGACTAATTTGAGTCATAACTCCGCTTACAAACTCCTTTAGCTCTGCCCATTGAACCTGCTGCGCACCCTCTGGAGCTGAGCCATAAATCTCAGGTGGAAGGATGTCTGACAAGCTTCCCAGCTAGAAAGGTACTTCTTATGGGCAGTCCATCTTCTGGCTATGGACTCCTGTGGGTCTGTCGAACCATCAAAAGCGGTTAAGGTTCTTGTCTGCGAACTAAGCCATCTGAGGGACTTGGTAATTCTGGCACATCTATGGCCATGTAGCTCATACAGTCGGTTCTGCCAATTCTCTAAACCATCATCTGAATCCGTCATACAGGAGTTGTCACACTGCCAATCCATAATACCTTCGGCAGTAGGATCAATATAATCTTCTTCCTGCGCTATGATATTATAAATGTGCTCCAGAACATCCTGGTCGTCGTCTCTGAGTGGTTCTGTATATATTTCTCTTTGGGACGGGTCTAGGGGTATGATAACGTGCAGACCATTTCCTTCGAAGGTCATCTGTCTCTTCTTAAGGTTGATGATCACAGCATTTGCCATGGCCCACTCGATTCTCAACAGGGATGGATAAGGATTGTTGTCATCAATGATCTCAATAACTTCAAAATCCGCCAGAGTACTGACCCCATCAATATCTATTGGAACACTAAGGAGTCTCCCTAGGGGCACAATCCTTTGCTGATTAGATAACCTCAATTGTATAGGGGACCAGGCTAGGGAAAATTTTCCCATTTGTTCCTAGGTTTGCTTGGTTAGGACATTAACTTCTGATCCTAGATCCAAAATGACATCAGTCATATCATACTCCCCTATCTGAACAATCAATCTCATTTCCCTACCAGTTCTTCGGATGCGATTAACAGTTTTCTCCTGATCAACTCTTCTCTGAGGGTCTGTGAAAGCAAGAACGTTTTGCAACTCCTTTAAAGCATTCTTATTCCTCAAGAGTTTCATACAACTCTGTAAAAGGAGGAGAGTGTACTTACTTTATCCGTCGAAGCATCTTGCGGCTACGAGTCCTGCTGAGGTTTTTGTGCAGGTACTGCTGCTATGCTAGGGTCAACAATATCGCACTGAGCCTCCTTGAATGGCTCTTGGTCTCTCGCAGTATCAAGTGCTGGGACTTTCTCAGAGGCCTTACGAATGCACGCCTCAGTAGGCTGTTTCTGCGTATTCTGTATGTGCGTCGTAGCTCCACTCTGGGTGACAACATTGATGGCTGCAGTAGGTCTCTGCTCAACGGAAATCAACTGAATATTCTGGGTAGGGCCACTGTTGCTTTCCTGAATCTTAGATATCAGCTGGGGGCACTGCTCAATCACGTGATCTACTGCACGGCAATACTGACAGGTTGTAGTGGGGTTTCGACAGTCCTGAGCCAGATGCCCAGCTTGGTTAGAGTTGTAACACACGACCTAGCCTCTACCTCTTTCGGCCAACCCACCACGGCCACGACCTCCAAAAGCACCCCTTCCAGAGGCACCACCCCAGTAACCGTAGCCATCATTACTCTGCCCTTCATTTTGCACTCAGTAGGCGTCATAAGTGCGCTCTCTCATGAGGTCATAGCTACGACACTCCTCTTCATTATGCCCTATTGACTTACAGAACTTGCAGTAGGGGTTCTTGGGGACTTGTACATATATCTGGAGAAGATGGCAGTTTTCAGGGCAGTGTTGGCCAGTGGTCCGACAGATCTCACAATATAGAACACCGGGGTTGAATTGGTTTGGCGCACTCGTATTCAAGTAAGTTCTGACCACAGGACACTAGTCCCTGTCGTGACTTTCTGTCCGACATTGCGTACACCAAACCTCCTCTCGACTGGTTTTAGCTTTCTTCATATCGCGAAGCTCCAGGGCCATCGCTGCTAACTGCGCTTGGATTTGAGCAATACCAAAATCATCTCCGACAGGGGCGGTCTCCAGCTTCATTGTGATTTCCAGAGCCTCTTGCTGGTCAGCAACCTTTTGTTGCATGAGTGGAGTTCGGATATGTGGTAATAATGCTGTAATAAACCATTCCTTGTGCTGCGTAGGACTAATGGTGAAACTGACTTGATCCAGTAGAACTTTGAATCTTTGGTCAAATTCCCACACTGATTCACCGCGCCGCTGTTGAATCTCTTTCAGTTCAGTGATACACTGTGATTCTGATTTGGGCTTCTTAAATTCTTTGATTATAACTGCCTTAATCTCATCTAGAGTAGGGCTCTGAGTACTGGAGAATTTCATGAACCAAGTCAAGGCCCGGTCCTTGAAAGAAGTGACGAGCTGCGCGCTTCTGTCAGCTGGATCCGTAATGTTCCTAGCGTGCCACACTGCTTCACATAAGAACAAAAACTATTCTGGATCCTCCAACCCAGATCCTTTGAAAACAGGGAGCTTAATATCATTAGCCAGGTGGGCCATGGTGGATCTGGGAGGGTTGGGAGGGGGACAGGACGTTGACGGGGGGGGATTTACTGGGGTAGACTGGCCTGTGACAAGAATACTCGGGCTAGGTTGACTGTCAGACTGCGACGGAATTTCAGGGATAACGGGGCTGCGTGGCGGGGTGACCGGAGGGTTTCCAACCGAAGGGTTTTCTTCAGGGTCAGACTCTTTGGGATTTATAGGGGAAGGCGTGGTATCCTGTCCTAAGGAATAGGATCCAAAATCTCTCTTGTACCTTTTTCCACTTCGCAACAAACCACTTTGCTCAGCGAGGGTGTTGTCACTTGCAAACATATGTTAGTAATACAAAATCTAACAGTTTGATTCAAATAGCAAGATTCCTTTTTCAGCCAATAGCATTTTAATTCTCAAACTAAATAAATTCAAAAGCTTACCCCTTGGTCCTTGGAAGAACCGTCGCTCGACTTCACTAAAGGAAGTGCTCGTGTCGATGGCAAACTCTGTCACAAAGGCCTCAAGGGTCCGCGTGGTCCAGAAATCAACCGCGCAGGAGATCTCGTTGTTCACGCTTTTCAATATATTAATTCTTGCGGGGGTCCAAACAGAAAACTGCCCCTCGCGGAAGTTCGTTCTTCTCTCAGCTAACCTGGATAACCACTGGTGCAACTCTATGTGGATACTACCAAAGAAAATTTCATAAGCATCACAAAAAACATACCTTTGTAAAAAGTCACTTTCACTATAACACGGATTTGTGTTCTCTTGCTCAGCGAATTTCAGATAAGTCTCATCAAGCCAATCACCGATTTCCTTCACAGAGGGCCTCCAGAACATAGCCCTCGAGGTATGACGTAAACCCCTCTTAAGCAGATACTGAGTTCAACCGGCAACGGAACCAATTTGTTGGGCAATAGGGCAGACCCGGGTTTTAATCCTTTTTCTTCGCACCAACAAAAGACCCACATTGTTGGCCCTTTCAGCAACAACCTACGAACAGGTTGCAGTCTCACCCGAAACAGCTATGGGGTGCCACAGAATCAGGTTTCTGCAAGCAGAGAGGGATATTACTGTACCTTAGCCTTTAATAACTTATAATCAATAACCATAGAGCTCCAACATTCATATATATACAACTTCACAGATAAATAAACAAACAGTGACTTGCTTAACCCGTTACTGGGAATTCACAGCGAAGCTATTTATTAGCAGTGATCTTACTTATCAGATTTATCTAATTATTAATGCATACAAGAACATGAAGACAATAACACAAAGAACCACAACACCAGATATAACGTGGTTCACCCCCAGTGTAGGGGTTACGTCCACATAACTGTGTTTTATTCAACTTTCTACAAAATCATAGTTCTGATCTGCGCACTCAGCTGCAGATCTCCTCAAGTCCCTTAAGCCGCGCACACAGCAGTAGGCCTCTGCGCACACAGCTGCAGATTTCCCTTAATCTCTTACAAAACCCTCTACGCACACAGCTGCAGAGGTCGTCCACGCACATAGCTGGGACTTAACCTTTCCTTACAAAATATCCTTAGCTTCGCCTTAATTCTCTTTACATCCAAAAACCTAACCTTACTTCTTTACCCAAGTGCCTATTTATACAACGCACTATTTACAAAAACATGGATTCAAACCATGGGCACCCCGAACCCTAAACCCTGGTCTTAAACCATGGGTTTATTACAACAGAGGACTTTGACTCAACCCCCGACACCCCTAAGACTAATTTGAGTCATAACTCCACTTACAAACTCCTTTAGCTTGCAAAGATACCTACCTTAAGGACTGTTAGGGTGTGCGCCCCAACAATGTTCATCATCAATCTCAGTGTGAGAATAGTGGATCATCTTCTGCAGCCTTAGTATGTAAATATTGAATCCTCTTCGATAACCTCATTATGTGAGTACTGAAACATCATCTGCAACATCAGAATGTAACTGAAACATCATCATTTGCATCATCAATATGTAAATACTAAAACATCATCATCTGCATCATTAGTATGTAAATATTGAAACATCATCATATATAAAACCTCTGAACAAGTGAATCGAAAATAAATCCAAATCCATATCCAAAACCGTGTGCTAGCTACAAAATCCTAGATCCAGAGCCACCTAGCCAGAGTAAAAGTTGCAACACTTAACCAAAGTTATGTTCCACTAAGCTCCAAAGGTTGTGGTCATCCTCAAAAAAACAATTTAGTAGAATGAATTAGATTGCAATAGCTTTTGTAATGTTCAAGGAACCTTTGAGATTTAGAGCCAAGTTCCAAATTTTGTGGTCATCATTGAACCACCATTTAGTAGAAGAATTACAACTATTATCCTTCAGAATGTTCCAGAAACCACTAAGAAAGAACATAATTTAGAGCCATGTTCCAAATAAATTTTGATTGAAAAATAGAGTTATTTCCAAGTTCCAGTGTTTGTGGTCAACATAAACCTCCCATTTAGTCAAATACATCAATTTCTACTATCCTTTGATTAAGGGAGCTTCTTCATCCATTTGCAATTGTCTTTCTCTAGATTTCAGTTCTCTACATGCAATTGTGTTTGGGGTTGAGAGATACTTTCCATTGCATCCACTGAGAGCATTGGTGTGATGTTAGCCTCTTCCTTTCCAATCTCTTCCCTATCTGACTCTGTGTTAGAGGATGGTGTGTCGCTTGATTCTTCATCATTATCATCACTCGTATTACTTTTTTTCGCATAAGAACATATTCTTATTTTTTCATTTATGTCCTGTGCACTAATTAAGGGCATTACACCTACAACATGGATTGTCGTCCCTTTTTCCATTGGCTCTTAGGTGAGGTGGTACATAAACCGATGAATGTTCTATCTTTTGATTCTATTCAATTAATTTTTCTTTTTAACGGGCTTGTTCTACATCTTTTACGTCTAATAATTTTATCTCACTTTGGATACTATGTTTTATCCCACCAATGGAAATTTGCACGAGTCGTTCTTTAGTTATATATTGAACATGAGTGATCAGGACCAGTAGATTGCTAAAATACTCATCTACATTTCCTTCCAGTTGTAAACAAGTAAGCTTGTTGTATATTTCGGCCTCTTCCATGTCTTGAAATCATTTAAAGAATTTTTTCTTGAAGGTGTCCTAGTCTCTAAGTAATTGACCTCCCTTTATTACTGAGTCCCACCATAAGAACCAGTCACAAGCGGTTTTATCCATGTACATTACTGCAACATTCAGTTTGTCGTCATCGCTATAGATATTGTACATTTCAAAATATTTTTCGTTTTTGCTGATCCATCGGATCCCATCTCGATTACTTTCACCATCAAACTTTGGCAAGTCGATATTGACCTTGTGAACGATGTTGTGGATTGGGTTTGTATGTGAGCTATTGTTTCCTTTAACCTGGTCTCTTAGTGAAAGAATTTCAAGTTTTAAGTCGTGAATTTCCTCATCTTTTTGTTCAAGCTTTGCAAGTATTTTTTGAAATGGATCCTCTTCTGATTTTATGGATGCATCTTTGTTCTCGGACGGGTTTCTCTCGGTGTTTCATGTATTCATCACGGTTTAAATTTGAATTTTAATTGTAATTTTTTTTATTTGTAATAATAATTTATTATTAAAAAATATTAATAATTTTATTACAAAACATTACTAATTATAATTATTATTATTAGATATTATAATAATATTATTATTTTTTTTAGAAATGGAGAATCGTCGCAGCGTGGATGGTTGGTCTCTGTGAAGTGGAAGTGTGAAGGGTGAAGGGAGCATGTTTGTGACAGCAGATGGGTGGCATGAAGGGTGAAGCGCATGTGTTTGGTACAACAGATGGGCGACGTGAAGGGTGAAGGGAGAGTGGGGTTGGGACAACAAATGGGCAGCGTGAAGGGTGAAGGGATGAGACGATTCTATGTGAAGTGGAAGCGTGAAGGGTCATTGGGAGTGGAAGCATGAAGGGTGATTGGGAGCGTGGGGTGGCATGGAATGAGACAGTGGAAGTGGAGACGGTGGTGGCTGGAGGACGGTGGCGGTTAGAGGACAAAGAAGACAGAGATAAGGATGCGTGATGGAGGTGGGGAAAGATCAGTAAGCGAGCGGCATGGGAAGGAGTGTGGGAGGATCAAGGAGGTGGAAAAGAAGAACCGGAGGACGAGCATGATCTAATACCAACTTGGAATATATTTTCCAAAAATGATATATATTTATTATTGAATGATGACATTTATAATATTATAATACAACCTTTATACAAATCAAGGGTCACCATTAAATGGTGTGACCTATGGAACCGACCTTAATTAATAATTACTTACGAGCTAGGTTTACTAACTATTTAGTTTTATTACAATCCACTAAGTAGTTAGCATTTGCTTATAATTAGGGTTTTCTAACCATCTATAAATAAGGACGGAATTGTCTTTATGAATCATGTATTGGAGTATATTGTATTGGAACTCAGATCATTAGGAGGTTTACCCCTCAAAGAGCCAAGTGAATAGCCTCTTGATCCTTCCCTATAAGGATCATTTTATAATATTTCCTAACTTGAGAGTATTTTGTTTTATAAGTCAAAGGGGATTTCTATATTGTTCTTGGATAAATTGTTTGTGATTCAATTTTATGGGTTAAGGATCACAACAATTTTGGTATGCTAAAAAAAATCAGAGTCTTTCCATGCATCTAATATTCCATGGTACATAAATAATACTTAAAAAAATCTCACTTACTTCTTGGTTCTCCTTCCTGTAATGTCACATCTTAACACAACCAACATAAACATAGGGTAAGTTGCACCTACGACGATACCATAATAAATCAATAATCAAAATCACAACAAATATAAAAGATGGATACTATGTTTTTAGAGTAGAGAATACATTTGGTATAAAAATCCACTTTAAACATAATATTTAACCACATGATTTTTCTATGTAATGTGATATATAATGAGGGTGCAATGCCCTTTTAAATAGAATTCATTTATGGACAACCATGGATAGTAAACCATGACAATGCCAAACCAAATGCTCGAAACCATAGGAAAAACAGAGACTAAATCAAGGTTAGATACATAGCACTAATAAATAATGTATGAGAAATCCACAAATATACATTATATTGTTTATTTGATAATGATTATTGTTCTCATTTTGTGCACCCCAATTCAAACTTGAGGAATATTTGGTCTTTTATATGTACTGACTTGGTCTTTGAACTACCCATGGTTTTTCTCTTGTAGTTTAGTGTTATCATGGTTTATTGTCCATGATTTTTCATAAATGAATCATATTTAAAAGGGCACTACACTCGATATTGCATTGTATTAATAGATCATGTATTATATTGTTTTGGTTAAAGTTAGTTTTATAATTAATAGGGGTTTTCTAGTATAGATCTTGTTTGTATAGTTTATGTGTTATCGTGATTTTATTTATATCTTTATTATAACAATAATAAAAATGAAAGTGATAATTAACATTATTGTTTGGGACAATCATTTTATATCTCTTTCTCATAGTAAGTTTGTGGATGTCACCCTCTTCATGAACACTCCTAGTGCTAATGAATATAGATGCATCTTGGATATCCTTCATGATTTATATGAAGCTTCTGAGACCTCCTCCATTAATCCTTCCAAATCCGAGATTTTCTTCTTCAATATCTGAAGAGTGGTAAAATCCTTTATTTCCATAATATTAGGCTTTAGGAAGATCTCCCTTTCTTCCACGTATATTTTCATCCCCCTTATTGGCAATTCCCTATGCAATAGCTCCTAGGAACACCTCTTGGTGTCCCTAAAGAAAAGGCTCTCTCTTTGGAACTTGTTCATACTCAATCTTCCATCTTGTCTTTCCTTCTCAAAATTTTCTTTTAGGCCATCCAAATCTACCCTTTTTTTGTCTCTCGCAGTTCCTAAGCATATAATCAAAGTTGTTAGAAATTTGCAACGAAACTTCTTATGGCAAGGATGCATTGATAATAGAAAATTGGAAGGCTTGTTAGCTAGCAGAAAATATGTTGACCCAAGTTAGCGAGTGGTCTTGGAATATGAGATACCCAAACCTTCAATCAAGTTCTCAACACTAAAATCTAGTGGAGATGGCTAAAAACTCTGAATGAGACTTGGACCAAAAATTGGAGAGACAAATACTCAAGGAACTTGGATGAGAAAAATTCAGTTCAATGGAATGAAAACAAAGACAGATCTCTCATTTGGAAAGATATGCAAGCAAACAAGGATATTATTCAAAAACATGCTTTCAAGGAGGTCTGAGATGTTGAAGCGACCCACTTTTGGTCAGACTCCTTGCAACAACTCCCCCCCCTCCTGTAGTTTCCTAGCATCAATACGCTTATAGCTATCTTCCCTATTGATGTAAATCATGTGGTTAATAATTTTTGGATTGACACAAGTAGTTCCACTATCATAAGATCTTAGAAGAGCATGCATGCTGATATGTTCATTTCGGAGGACATAGATCTCTCATCTTAGCATGAATCTCCACCTACTTGAATGATCAAGATCAAAATTGGGCCATACATCCTTTGCTGGGGATATCTCCCTATTCGTACCTTTTCCAAAAAAGAATATTACTCTCTTCAGGCTCATATTTAACTACTGCGAAAGGAAAATTATTGGAAACATGTTTGGGGATGGAAGTTATGTTCCAAGGTAAGAAAATTTCTCTAGTTGACTGTCACAACAATATTCTCAGATGGGAAAATATTCGCAAGTGTGGATTTATTAGACCTTCTATTTATTATCTTTGCCAAGGCTCTAAGGAGTCCAAGAAGCAAGTTTTAAATAATTGAAATTACAGATCTCAAATTTGGGATCTATTGGATGAAGTAATGTGTATATCATATCGCTGCAAGGATAGTATTCCTTCCTCTTTCATGTTAGAGAATATCATCTTTCAATAATCCTATCCAGAATCGTATATGACAACTTATCCCAGTCCTATCACTATGGCACATATGGAAGGAACGTAATAGAAGGATCTTTTAGACTCATCAGCAGGAAGTCCATAGCATATGGGAAAATATCAAAGACACAATCCTTGAAACCATAAAGACTAAAAAATGGACACTAGTTGATCTCAAATTCCAACCGGAGGAACAATTCATCTTAAGGAAATGGTTTTATTCCCCTCTTGAAACCCTTATTATTCCAACATTACAATCTCCATGCTCAAGAAGTCCCTCCAATTGGCAGCTACCCCCTCTAGGCTTCATCAAGATGAATTTTGATGGCACCTCAAAGGGAAATCCAGGTCTGGCTAGATTTAGAGTGGTGTTCAAAAATGACCAAGGAATAATTTTGCACATTATAGCTAGATATATTGGTCATGACTCCAACAATGCAGCTAAATTATGTGTTCTCATCTGGGGTATCCATGCGGCTATCACTCATAATCGCTCTCAAATCATTATTGAAGGAGACTCACAAGTAGTGTTGACTCTTCTTTAAAAGATAATCAATGGTTCGAACCTAGTTGGAGATTGTTGGCTCATCTTGAACTCCTTCAATTGCTTATTTCCCCAAACATTGTTATATTTCCCTTGCATGTAAAATGAGAAGCAAACAAGATTGCTAATAAACTATCCAATATTGGATTAAATCATAATTCAAGCAATTTGGACTATCTAATTGAGAAATAACCGATCTTTCTGGACTGTATTTCTCTTTCAGACCAGATGGATCGCTCCCTAGATGGGGTGAAAAATGACACATGTTGAGAAACATGTGAAGTCCGAAGGGGATGGGCATGAGAGGCTATTTATTTCGGTCTATAACTAGTTCATTGTTCCATATTAATGGATCAAATGAGATATGTGGCTTCACATGGTTCTAGTGCTTAATATGGTGTCCTTCCCTATGGATTAGTGTAGGTTCATGGAGGATGGACTTACCTTTACATGCGAACGATGGGATTTCTCAATTGCTCGGGATTGTGTTACCTAGGTTCTTGATCCAAATGGATATTGATGGACACCCACCTATTCTACTGGCTCAAAAAAATTGTCCATTGTGGTAGTTTCCTAGCTATTTCTCTACGATTTTTTGGGTCCCAAACTTTTGGAGCCATTTTGGGGCCCTAAATGAAGTTTTTTGGAGATTCTAGGGGCCATAGAGTTGTCAACAATATGCATTTTGACCCATTTGAAATATTTAAATCTCAAATAGACCTTTCCAACGTGATATTGAGTGCCCAAATTGGAGATCATATGAAAAGGTTATGACCCCGGGAAGTTGACTGTTCAATTAACCACCTTGGGGACGTAAACTTTATGAGGGTTCATCTTCTAGGGTTATGTTTTGGACCTTTAGGGTTCTCACCCTCATTATTATTATAAATAGACCCTTTTGACCTCATTTTGTATTCATCTTGTCATTGATGAGCGTAGAAGCCACATATCTTCTAAGAGATAGATACCACCATTATAGTTTTTGTATTTACAATATGTTCTATCTCTTCCATTTAATAGAATATGTGTTTATCATATCTATGTTTTCATTTCAATGTATGTGCTTATGATTATGTATCTATTCTTTCATTTCGTTCACACATAAATATGTATCAGTAGTATTAGAGAAATATTCTCTTTGATTGTTTCTCAATGCATGTGCCCGACGAGGTCAGGCTATAGAGAGTTGTGTCTCGAACCAGTTTCACTTAGGGAAGACCACTCTCACCACCCCAAGAGGCCTCCCATGGAGGAAGAAAGTAGATATGACAGAGCAGGAGATCCTATAAAATCGTTGCTTGAGGAATTCCTTGCGTGGTAGAGGAATGAGATGATGGATAGTATTTCCCATATCCCTCTATAGAATGTGGAAAGTAGTGAATGCACCCTCAACAAATAATTTTAAATATGCAATCCCATTCAAGGTACAAGTTAACTTTGATATTCCTTTATTTGAAGGCCATATCAATGTCAATTCCCTAGATAAGTGGTTGAATGTTCTAGAAGGGTATTTCTCTGTCTATATTTTTTCGTCAGGGAAAACATCACCTTTGAGCTCCTCAAGGCCGTCCCCATGTCAAAAATTGGTGGGAAACTTATTGGGAGGAAAAATCATCAGATGACTCTAGAATTTTTTAGGCTAATCCCACTTGGGCCACTTTCATAGATGTCATTAAGGAACAATATTAACCAGTGGGAAACTATGATGACCAATACACAAAATGGACCATTATGTGTCAAAAGAGGGACCAAACAGTGTTAGAGTACACCAAAAACTTTCATACCTTGCATACAAAGGTAGGTATCAAGGACTCTAAGCGTCACCTGGTACTGAAATATCATAGTGGCCTACATTGGTACATCTGAACCAAGATGGAATTCCTAGACATCTCTTCACTTGGATATGTCTATCAGTATTTTGTCAAAATCGAGGATAATTTTGGCAAAAGAACAAGCGATACTTTGGAAATGTGAACCCATCACAGAAGCAAGGCAAGCTAAACCCTGGGTCGCAAAACATGAGACAAGGAAATGAAATCCAGTCCTTGCTATCAGCAAAGAAGGGTAATGGGAATACAAAGAAGGACACCGAGAAGTGCTGCGAGTTCCACAAAATCCCTTGACACAACATTGATGAATGTCGCTCAAATAATTCATTGGTTTGTTCTGCTCTACTTCTGGAGCATGCTTATTCTCAAGTTTCATGGTCACTCTCATAGGGGATGTGGTGGTTTTCCTTTATCTCGAGATGCTTCCACTTCACCTCCCCTATTTATTATCTCTAATGAGCAGTCATCTTTGGGAGATATGGCTTATCATTTGGATGATGGGATTTCTCAGGCCGACAAGGAAAAAAATGAATGGGTTTTCTTAGTGGAATGGTTCAACGTCTAGGGGAATTAACTTGGTTTTTGGGAATGTATGACACCCCCTAGGCCTCAGTCTAGTTTTTCACATCATAAACCAATCTTGGGTAAGACCCTATGTATTCTTTGCAAGGAGGTTGTGCATTAGTACTCTTGGGATTATTCAACTAATGGTCATGCTCACAATGAAATGAAATTTTAAAATCATCATTGTGTGGAAGATGTTTCCTTAAGATTGAAACTTATTGAAAAAAATATCCATCTCCATCCTTTTTGGTCAAGGTTTTGGTTCTCCATAGATGGATATACAACACTATAATTGTGCATGGTGATGCTCCCAGTCAAGGAATTGTGCAACATAATTTACATGATGATTCTTAGTTCTCATGTCAATTATGATTCTCTCTTTTTTGGTCTCGTATCTAGTATTCTCTCAATATTCAAATATGTACTGGGGAATTAGATTCTACTTGATGGCTCAGGAAGCCATTTTCATAATCAATATAAGGGTCTATATATTTTTTTAGAAACAAGGGTCTGGGATATCAGGACAATTCAGTCATGACCCTGAACTTTTCTATGTACTTATTTTTATGATATAATATAATGTTGGTATTACATTAAAAAAAAAATCCATACTTGAGGGTCTCACTCAAGAAACATGTTTTTCCTCATTTCACTTTTATGTAATGAATTATTCAAAAAGTGGGGACAATGTGAAAGAGAGTTATAAATCCAATGTGAAAGAGAGTTATAAATCCAAGTTGAATCAAGTTCTCCTTTGAGTTAAGTTAAAAGTTAGTTATGATAACTGCTTTTTGTAATCTATTTAAGAGAGAAAATTATAATTAGAAATAACTTAATTGAATTTGTCCTGTGCAAGAAAACTTTATTGGAAAGAGTATATCTTTCAAAAATTGAATACTAAGAAGCCAATTTTGGCATATTTTTTGCATCTGGAAATTATTATTTGCAGTTTTACTTTCACTATTTCGGGAAAACTATTAAGAATGTGTGTTAAGAGATTCCAACTTATGAATATAATTATATATGTTATATGTTTCTCCCATTGATAATTCAACAAATATTTTCTTTATCATTGTATTTTGACTAGATACCTGTGAAAAATGATTACTCATAACTTTACAATAGATCTTGTATGTTATTTGTTCCAATAAATTTTGTGTATAGTTAATTTAGCATAATTTCTCTCTTATAAATAAAAACTACTAGTTCAATCATTCCAAATATTAAAAATTTTAGTTAAGACTAGGATATTTACTTAGAATAAAGTATGTTGGGATTGCAATATTCCTTTATTTAAAGGTTATCATAAAACTAAAAATAAAACACCAATTTTTTTTAAACATTTTTAAATCTCATCTAAAGGCAACCAAACCATAAATGTTATGGGTTTTTCCATACCAAAAAAGAAAGAGTCTAATTGTGCCTAATTTTGGGGTTGAACCTATGTTGTTGACATAGAGAAATTTTTCAATAAACAAAACTTACTCCGGAAGGAGGGCACAAAATAAAATGTGTTCTTAGTGGTGAATGTGTGTCCAAATTGTTTGACAAAACTAAGTTAGAAATAGGACTTAAGGCACACCTTTGACAACTATTTGCATTAATATGGACAAATGAGAAACTGAACCAACCAAAAAAATTGAAAGATTAGTAACCTATTGGTCTTGAAGACCAAATATATATTATGAATAAACTTTACTACTTAATCCCACAAATAGCTAGAGACAAATCAGAGCTTGAACACTCCTGGAAAACCAATGCCTAAGAGGAATATAGAAACAAAGTGATTGTAGTATATTGTGATTTCTCACATATATGTGAAAAATAACACCCATCAAGGGGTTGTTTAATCCTTTGTAGAATATTAGAAATGAAAAATTAAAAAAAAAACTAAACTAAACTAAACTAAAATATAGATCCACACTCTCAAACCAAGATGCAAACATAAATCACCAAGACATAATGCATAGAATGAAAGGATGTTTTTTCATTAATATTACAAAGGATGTTTACAAAGTCACCCCTTATCATAGTTTGTAAAGGATATGTGTCCTCCACAATTTTTCCAAGGGTAAGTTTATGAGTCTCCTTTGTGACTTCCAATCTGCAACTAGGTGTAACAAATATATCTCATTTGTAGTGAAATTAGGAAGTATGGTATGATATCCTTCTATTTATGTAGGAAATATAATAGAGTGACGCCATGTTTTTGAATGAAACTATAATTATGAACATTTGGTGACTATGACAAATACTTTTATAGGAATAATAGTGGTCAATAGAAATATCTAGTAGAATGTGTATGGTCTCCAAATCCTTCATTCCTTACAGGAAAAATTGTTGTTTTGGAAGTTGTATTAGTTATTAGTTTCAAACACAACAAGGTTGTGTCAAATTTTAGTTTCTAGTGCATTAGGGGGAAAGGAAATGACAATTTTTAACTAAAACATAAATTTTGGGGACCAAGTCACACCTTTTTGGGCCATAGTAGTGAACAAGACAATGTTGTTCAAGGGAAACATAATGACCTTGAGGATATGGCCAATATTCGTTTGAATTTTAGATTATGTTTATTTTTATCACTTTCTCAAATCATGTGCATGGTGTGAGGTGAAAAATGGTGTTCATGATACTAATCATGATGCATAATGATGATGAAATTGATGATAGGGAACATCAGCAATTTTTTGTTGTTAACAAATATAGAAAAGATGATAAGGGTATGAATTTACTTGGATGTTGATTCATCTCATCAGGTAGAGTCTCTTGTTATAGGTTCAAGTCCTGAAAGAAACTCAAGTAACTCAGAAACATCATACTTACCTCACAACATAAATTTATATGAAGTAATTCAAGGTATATTCTATATTTGATCCTAAACAAACAAGTAAATTAATTTAGGTCATATAATAGAGAATAAAAAATTTGGACCTTTTCTAATATTAAAATGGAGCTCTTTCCACTTTCACTTGATCCAAAAATATTAAGACGTCATATTAAGCACACAAATTCATATCAAATTTTATCCAGAATTAAAGATCGTTGTTGACAATGAACTTCACAAGTAAGTGATTTAATATTACTTCGCCAAACTCTTTAAACTGGTGAACTTAAATTGTATAAATAAATTGCTTAAATAAAGTGCTGAATCAAATTTATGACAACAAGAAACATGAGAAGAAACGTCAAAATATCACAATCCAAGAGTTGTTAATGGAGTTCACCCATTTTTGGCTACGCCCTCGGAACCTGCTTCCAATAGTTAGAATGCTTTATTGATTCTTCTTTAATTTTCAAAAGTCACATGGATTCTTCAAAAATACTTCAACTTGTAAACTCTCTTTTACTCAATAGGGGGAATGAATTCTTTAAACAATGCTACAACTTGCTTTCTCTTTTCAAATACAAAAAGAAGCAACTAAATAAAAAATTCGATACAAGAGTAAAAACTTACAAGTTGTATTTTGAAGAATCTCTTCTTTTCTATTGCACAAAATCAAGTGAAAATGTCATAATCTCCTTCACCTCAAAAAAAATTTAACTTCTGACTATAAACATGCCATACTTATGAATAAAAACACTTCATTGCCTTGGTTTATGTGCAAAATTAAACACTTTGGAAGGATAAACGAGCCTATGACTCTCATACACAACAAATTGTACTAAAATTTCTGTACACAACAATTTATCATAAAACAAACATCACCATCATATTCCTCTCAAGAAATTGAGACAGATTAGTATAAACATGACCATATTTGGACATAATTCCCAAGGACTTCCATTAGCACAAACTTCGAGAAAAAATACAATTCTTGCACACTATCAAAATTCCCACCTCGATACTTTTGCTTGTATGTCTATCAGACCTCTACATATTCCCTTCGCATTGGAATTTGTTCTTGCTAAATAGGACCCAAATCATATCTCAATACGTTGGTGGCACATTTCTTGTTACATCTGAAATTAGTTTTTAAACAAAATTAATTATGTGCCAGATTATCACATAACCATAATTGTTGGCATACTAGAGAGAAAATCCTTCTCTGAAGATGGACTCAACTCTGATGTCTGAAACACATCGAGAAAGAAAAAAAAGCCACACAGGTTCCAAAAAATATCATAATAATGGTTAAAGTTTTGGTAAAATTCCCATGAGATCTAGGTTCAAATCCAGTAGAGAATAACTTCATAGAAATATCATAAAATTGTTGAATTAGATTATGAGAGGTTACATGTCCTTTGAGGCCATGTTGGAGGTGCCACATGTCTCACAACGATTGGTCCAATTCACCAACCGTACGTACAATCACTTTGTCAATCGTATGTACATCATCATACGGACTACCATGTTAGCTACCAATTGTAACTTTTGCATTGAGAGGAGTGAGGTGCTCTACATCCTAGTATGGGGTAGACGTTTTCATGTAAATAACGTAACACTACATTACCAAAAATAAAAAATAAAATAATTAAAAAAATATATGTCGGGTCATGAAATATAAAAAAATAGAAAAGGTAATTTAAAAAATCCATGTCAGCCTAAAAAATAAAAAATAAAAACTTAAACACGAATCTATCAGTTAAGATAGAGATCAAATTTCTTGAGCTTAAGACTAGAAAAAATTTACACCTTAAGAAATCAGATCCCTCCTCTAGGTGCTTAATAGATACAGGTTTAGGATGGATTTATGCTGGTGTATTGCCATGTCAGCTGCTAACTGTAATTTTGTACTGCAATGCAGTGCTTTATGATGCTTCCATATCATCGTATGAACCTTCCACATCAACATATTTATAGTCCCACATTGCACTCTCTAGTGCTATCACATGGCAGCCTTGCAAGCCATTTTTTTGTTATTTCTCAAAAACTTCAGAACGTGATAACTTTATCATAAAGACTCTGTTTGACAAAACTTAAATTTTGCAGGAAATATCTCACCGAGATCTATGCAATGAAGCTATTTCCATCAAATTCAAATACTTTCAAATATTGATTGTTCTCATGTCGACTTGTATTACACCTCCTCACTAGAAGAACTTTTTGACCTCCAAAATTCTAGATCAGTCAACAACTAAGTAAAACTTCTTCATTTTTTTTGTCTCTATCCATCTTGGATCTCCATATTAGCTAGCCATCTTGGATCTGATCATTATGACTCTTGTCATGCCTCACCCAACTTGGCTTAACTTTTAAGGTATTTCTTGACGTATCTATTGGGGTTTTTGAATGAATATCTTATTCATTTCCTTCACTTGATTCCCTAAAAAAAAATCCAACATGTTTCCACAACATATGCATTATTTGACTTGTTTATTTACAAGACATTAAGAATGCATCTTATGTGAACATGGCATTTACATAAAATCTTTGCAATGTACATATCACAAAGCATAAATTTTTCATGGCATTTAAACAACAACCATCTCTACTAATTTAACTCTCGTAATAAGTACTCTAGCTCCATACTTCATACAAAGAAAACTATTTCCATCCTACTTTACAACAACGGAAAATAATTTAGAAGGACTATATGTGCATGTTATTTTAGCTATTTACAAATAATAACTATGAATTTTCCATTTTAGGTTGCTTCCCATTGATGGAATATGACTCTGACTCTGTATTGAGGAACCCATTGGATCCAATTATAGGTCATACAAGCAAACTATATAATCTCTCATATATGACACCAAGCATGGGTGTTTTGTTCTGAGTGGCTCTTTCCAGATATACTGGCTCCTGTGTATGATGGAATGAAAATACATACCCCTCATCTTTAAGAGTTTATATTGAGATAAAATTTACCTTTAGATCTAGAACACATAACATATGTTCTATCTCTATAAATCCTTCTAACATGAGCTAGAATCTTGCATATCCCACCTGCTTCACTACATACCTGGTATTAGTCCCAAAATTTACATAGAAGTTTGAGTATATCTCTGAAAAGTTAAGCAATAATAACCTTATTATCATCATGTGGAAAGATTAGACATTGTCCACACACCATGCCTCAATGGATCCATACACTATACTGCCAAGACAATCCATTAAAGAGAATTCCTTCTCAAACTTGTCATAAAGATCATGAAATTCAGTTGATGTTTATATTGTCTCCTTGTAGGTGTTTTCACATCTTCCTAGTAGTGATTGAGACAAAGATGATGATGAATCTTCCAACACTTCTCGATCTAGTGACCACTCTTGTTGTAATGAGTGTAATGTTTTTTTCCTTTTTCTTCAATGGAAATTCCTTCTTTCCATTAGGACTCAAGAGGTGTCCTTCCTGTCTTGCCTCCTTTTTGGTAGACATGTTCATCTTCTGGATCCTATATTTCCTCTTTAAACATTTTGTCGCACAATGGTTAGGATATTTACAAAAGGACAAGTGTACATATTCCACAAGGTTTTAATTGCATTATCATGCTTCTTATAATTAAAGAAATATTTTTGAGTAAACATGAACTTTATACCTTTCATTATTGTCCTTAGTACAAATCTAACAAGGAGAGTTTGAATTGACTTGACATTCAGAATGCTCACTCCTATTTTAATATGACTTTCCATCATGGTGTGATGCACCACCATCTTGTGATAGTCATTTCTTCACTGATTTGGACTCTTCATTTGAATATTTTCTTTCTTCGTGGTTTTAGAGCATTCTCCAATTACCTCTTCTCCATAACTCAATCCTACATAGTGAGGTTGTTCTACCACTTCTATGGGATTAACAATACCTTGGTCATTAGTTCCAAGGCCTTTTCCCTCATATCCCATTTTCATTAGCAATTTCATCCCAATACCTTTAGGGTGATTTTAAAATGTGCCAAAGGAATATCTTGATGAGAAGAATGCAAAATTCAAGAATTACTACATACCTTGGGGACAGTTTCTTAATCTTGTCTAGAAGGATCAAAGAAGCCCTCTTCCACATAATATCATGAAACTATGTCTGATATTTGCAGTAATTATTCAATTTCACATTCCTTACATCAATATTTCCTTTGCTACATTTGAAAATAAAACTAACGGTGTTGAGGTGAAATCTAATGAAAATGAGATATGAGGGAAAATACCTTGGAACTAATGGTCAAGGTGTTGTTAATCCCACAGAAGTGGTAGAACAAACTCGTTGTGTAGGATTGGGATATGACAAGGTAGTTGGAGAATGATCCAAAACCACAGAATCAAGCAAATATTCAAAGGAAGAGTCCAAATCAGTGCAGAAAGAACTATCACAAGATGGTGGTGCATCACACCATGATGGTTACAGTTATGGAAATTCATCTCCAAAGAGGAATGAACATTGTGAAGGATGAGTCAAGTCAATCTCTCCTCATCAAATTTGTAATAAGGGAAACCATGAAAGGTATAAATGCCATGTTTATTAAAAAATATATTTTGATTATAAAAAGCATGATACTGCAATCAAAACTTTGTGGAATATGTACCCTATACTTTTTTTCAATCTCGTAACCATTGTGTGGCAACGTGTCAAAACAAGAAAGCTTGGCTCATAAATGTGAACATGTCTATTAAAAAGGAAGCAAGACATGAAAGACACCCTCTGATTCCTCATGGAAAGAAGGAAATACCATTGAAGAACAAGGGAAAAAAATTTCCACTCGTTGCAACATAAGTGGTCATTGGATCGAGAAGTGTTGGAAGATTGATTCTCAAGTTTGTTTGAAGCAAAATTAGGAGGACATGACAACACCTACACAGAGACAGATAACAACATCAACTAAAGTTAATGATCTTGATAATAAGTTCAAGAAGGAATCACCTTTGATGTTTTATCTTGGTAGTATAGTGTATAAATACATTGAGCCATGGTTTATGGACAATGGATTATCTCACCACGTGATAGGAATAAGGCCAGTATTCCTTAACTTTTCATAGATAGACTCATATTTCTATGTGGGTTCCAGGACTAATAATGCATGCAATGAAGGGGGTTTGATATGTGATATTCCATTTCGATTCAGGAGGATTTCTGGATATAGAACACATGTTGTTTATTCCATATCTTAACATAGATTTTATTTTAGTATCAGCTTTCAAATATGAGGGATATGGAGTTGCATTCCAACATGGACAAGTGTTTGTATATCTCATGAGAGATACTCAGGACACATCAATAGTGTTTGGTGTAAGATATAAGAGATTATATAGGCTACTTGGACAACATATAATTGGATTGACTCGGTTCCTAGATAGAGAGTCACATTCAGATAGTTGTGAGGATTTTAGAAGAAGCCCCTAAAGAATCTCACATATCCAGTGAATATTCCATTAAGGGGAAGTGACCTAAACTAGACCATTCAAAGTTATTATTTGTAGATAGATAAGTTAGCATGCATATGTAGTCCTTCTAAATTAGTTTTCATTGTTTTAAATTAAGATGGAAATAATCTTCTTTTTATGGATAATTGAGGTAGAATAGTTTTACAAAAGTTAAATGAGTAGACATGCTTGTTGTTTAAATGCCATGAAAAATGTATGCTTTATGATATGTACATCACAAAGATATTATGTAAATGTCATGTTCACATAATATGTACTTTTAATTCCTTGTAAAGAAGTAATTTAAACAATATAGATGTTATGGAAACATGTTCGTATTTTTTAGGGAAGCAAGTGAAGGAGATGAACAAGAAGTTCATTCAGAAACTCTAACAAATATAACAAGTAGAAAAAAATATTTAATCCAATTTGGGAGAGGAATGACAAGCATCAGAATGATCATATATAATATCGAGGTCTAATATGGATATCCAATATGAAGAAACAATATTGATAGAGACCAAAAATGTGAGTGATCCAAACTTTTAGAGGTCCAAAATTTCTTCCAATGGGGAGATGTGATCTAGGTGGATCTGAGAACACTCAATATTTGATAGTATCTAATTCTAATGGAAATGGATTCATTGCATAAATATCAATGTGATATTTCTATCTCAATTTGAATCACATCAAAGAGAGTCTGTATAACAAAGTTATCGCGTTCTGAAGTTTTCGAGAAACAAAAAAAAAATTGTTTGCAAGGATTCAACGTGACAACACCAAAGAGTACCATGTGACACTATATGATGTTGATGTGTCAGGTCCATACAGTAACATGGTGGCATCACATATCTCCATGTGGAAGTACAAAATTATAGTTGGAAGATTAAGTGGAAGTATAGTTTCACAGTTGGTAGCTGACGTGGTAGTTTGTACAATGATGTGGCAATGAAGTGGCACAGATGTGGTGTTGGTATGGTAGGTTGAATACACAAGTTGATTGTATGTACAAAAGGTGAAGTAGACCATTTACGGTTTAACATGTGCAACCTCCAATGTGGCCTCAAAGGGTGCATAAACTCCTAGAATATTGTTCAATAGTCTTATGATATTGTTATAAAAAATTTCTCTACCATATTTGAACGTAGATCTCTACGAAATTATTGCAAAACTTTAACCATTATTCCAACAACTTTAGTTATTCGATAATGTGCAACTTATTTTTTTTTAATTAATTTTGGTCACAACAAGAAATAAGCCACCAACATATTTAAATCCAATTTGGGTCATATTTAATGAACATGGATTTCAATACAAGGGGAAGGTGATTAGGTATGACATATGTTCAAGAACAAATACCGAGGTGGGAATTTTGAGAGTCTTCAGGAGTTGTAATTTTGTATAAAAGTTTGTTACAAGGAGATTCATTGGGAACTATGTCCAAATATGCTCATGTTTATACTCATCTATCTCAATTTCCCAAGAGGAATATGATTGTAATAATTTTCATGTGCTAAAGTATTATGTACAAAAATTTTAGAACAATTTGTTGTCTATGGGAGCCATAGTCTCATTTTGCATGTCAAAGGGAGTCTTCAGGAACCTCTTCATAAGATAGTTGATTTTATACTTGTCCTTCTCATATTTTAGAGAGGATTCTTATGGTGATAAGTGTTTCTGCATTCGAGTAGTATAATTTGAGGAGGTTCTCTAAGTGTTGAATTTTGCACATAAACAGAGGAAGTGAAATTTTTTTTTGTTATAAGTAAGGCATGTTTATAGTCAAAAGTTTTATTTTTTTGAAGTGAAGTTGATTATGACATTTGAACCTAGGTTTGTGTAGCTAAAAAAGAAAGGATTCTTCAAAATACAAGTTAAAAAGAGAAAACAAGTTGTAGGATATTTTAAAGGATTTGTTGGGCCCTTTGAGTAAAGGAGAGTTGAAAATTTGAAGTCTTGTTGAAGAATCCATGTGCCTTTTGTAAATTAAATGAGAATCAATCAATCTAACTATTGGAATTAGGACTTGGAGACGTAGCCCGATATGGGTGAACTTTTTTAACAACTCTTACATTGCGTTATTTTGATGTTGTTGGTCATGTTATATCCTTTTTCATCACTTTGATTTAATAGATTCTTTAAACAAGTTGTTTATGCAAGTTAAGTTCATTATTTTAAAGACTTTGGTTAAGTAAGATTAAATCACTTAATTGAAAAGTACACGGTCAGTAATGATTTTTATTTATGAATTAGATTTATATCAATGTTTTTAATTTTTAGTTGATATACCAAAATACCTCAACTACTCGATAAAATTATTCCAACATCGAATATTTCTACTGTATCATAGAGTTCAAAAGTTGAAATAGGAACAAAACCTTATGAATCTAAAAATGAAGAAAATCCAAAATTGAATCAACCTTGGTTAGCACAAGATTCTTGGAATTACCTAGACCACTTCATCATTTACTCAAGCATCCTAAACATCTCCTGCCCAAATATGACCCTAGTTGATAGTTTCTCAAAATGATGTTTGGGATGTTGTCCCAAGACCAAAAGGGAATTCAGTTGTAACTTCCAAATGGATCTACAAGATCAAGCATGCTCCAGATGATAGCATTGAAAAATATAAGGCAAGATTTGTGGCTTGGGATTTCTCAGAAAGAAGGAATAGATTATGAACAAACCTTTGCACCTATAGCCAGATACACTTCCATCAGATCAGTACTTGCTCTGGCTGCAGTGATGAAATGGAAGATACACCAGATGGATGTCAAGACTGCTTTCTTGAATGGTGTAGTGGAAGAGGAAGTGTATGTAGAACAACCACTCAGTTTTGAGACACATTATAGGGAGTCTCATGTGTGTAGATTGAAGAAATCCCTGTACGGTTTGAAACAGGCACCCAAGACATGGTACAGCAGAATTGACAGCTTTCTATCCAGTTTGGGCTTTACCAAGAGTAAAGCAGATTTCAACCTTTACTACAAGGTTGAATATGGAAACCCAGTGATGCTCCTGCTATATGTAGATGATCTGTTTGTGATAGGTATGGATGGGTTTATTACTGATACGAAGATAAATCTTGTTGCCAAGTTCTAAATGAAGGACTTGGGTATGATGCATTATTTTCGAGGCATGGAGGTGTGGCAGAGTGCGGATGGAATCTCCCTTGGAAAAGGGAAGTATGCAGTAGAGATCTTGAAGAGGTTTGGGATGATGGACTACAAAGCCATGGCCACACCTATGGCATCAAACCTCAAGCTATTGAGCAATGCTTCATCAGATTCGGTTGATGCTACGATGTATCATCAGATGATTGGGTCCTTGATGTACCTGATGAACATGAGACTAGACATTTGCTTTGCTGTGAACACCTTGAGCCAGTTCTTGACAGATCCAATAAATGTTCACTTGATTCCTGCAAAGCATATTCTGAGGTACCTGAGGGGTACAGTTGATTATGGGCTCAAGTATGAGTCGAATCAGAAGATTAACCTAGAGGGTTATGTTGATTCATATTGGAGCAGGCAGTGCCATCGATAGGAAGAGCACTTTAGGGTGTTTCTTCAGTATGGGATCAGGTGTGATCTCTTGGTTTAGTAGGAATCAATCCTATGTGGCACTAAGTACAGCTGAAGCAGAGTATTTTGCAGCTTGTTCAGCTAGTTGTGAGGTAGTATGGCTAAGGAAGCTATTGTCTGATTTATTTGATCTCCAATTGGATGCTACTTGTATATATTGCAACAACCAAAGTTGTGTGAAGTTGTCGAAGAACCTAGTGTTCCATGACAGGTCGAAGCATATCAAGATCAAGTATCACTATATCAGGGATATGATGCAGAGAGGAGCAGTGAAGCTCCAGTATGTTGCGATGGACGATCATATAGCTGATGTGTTGACAAAGCCATTGGCTAGGGTGAAGTTTGAGTACTTTAGGGAGAATCTTGGTGTTCTCCAGATCGAGGTTCCCTCCAAAGGGAATTGATGAGTCCGTGAGCCATTCTAACATGGGAGAGGATTAAGTTCCTTCCATGGTTAGATGTAAGGGCTGAGTCATTCTGTCATGGTGAGAGGATTTAGGTTCCTTCCATGTCAAATATGAGTGTTGAGCCATTTTGATGCGACTATAGGATTGGTTCCTACGTGATCATAGATAATGGCTATTGCCATTCTGGGAATGGAGGTGCCTGGTCAGTTACCAGGAAAAATCAGTCTAGGACTGAGAATCCATTCTGAAGTGAGAGAGGGATATGTTCCCACTTGATCAGATGTAAGGGCTAAACCATTCTGTCATGGCTAAAGGATTAGGTTCCTCCCATGTCAGATGTGAGTGTTGGCCATTCTAACAATTAGATCAGATGTAAGGGCAATTTCCATTCTCTAGGAGAATGGAGGAACCTGGTTAGTTACCAAGTAGCTCAGTCTGGGACTGGGGGCCATTCTGATGTGATGGTAGGATTAGTTCCTACATGATCAAATGTGAGTGCATGCCCTTTCGATGCGGTGCTTTCGAGCATGGTCAAATGTAAGTGCAGAGCCCTTCCGATGAGGTGCTTTCGAGCATGGTCGGATGTAAGTGTAGAGCCCTTTCGATGCGATGCTTTCGAGCATGGTCGATTATAAGTGCTGAGCTTTTTCGATGCGGTGCTTTCGAGCATGGTCGAATATAAGTGCTGATCCTTTCTGATGCGGTGTCTTCAGACATGGTCAAATGTAAGTGCAGAGCCCTTCCAATGTGGTGTTCTTGCACATGGTTAGATATAAGTGTTGAGGCATTATGGCGCGATGTGTTTACACATGGTCAGATGTGAGTGTTGGGCATTTCTGACAAGATGAGGTCATATGTGAGTGTTGGGCATGCCTTTCTGACAAGATGAGGTCAGATGTAAGAGTTGGGTGGGCCATTCTGACTTAAGTCTTAGATATAAGCGCTGATGAACACCTACATGAAGGGTAGACCTACAGGATTGACTCTATAGAACTTCCTATGACGAGAAGAATCAAGATAGCATGTGATGATGATCCAGACTTGATGACGATCTAGATCAAGTGATGATCCATATGTGATGATGATCCATACTTGATGACGATCCAGATCAAGTGATGATCTAGATGTGATGATGATCTAGCAATGATGATCTAGTAGTCATGATGATGCAGATCCCATGATGAAGAATACTTGAAGAAGAATATGACTTAGAAGATGACTTGAAGACTCGAAGATGAAGAAGACTCGAATACTTGAATACTTGAAGACTTGAATACTTGAAGACTTGAAGATGAATATGACGAGATGATCCAGTCGATACAGAGAAGAAGACCAATGCTGAAAATTGTGTCGAAAGAATACCTTCCTAGTTAAGAGGGAGTGTTGATGTATTTGTAACTTTGGAATGTATTCATCTATGTATATTATGTCTTGTACCCCGATGTTTATTCCAGGATGTGTCTGTAATGTAATTGAGATGCCCCGATGTTCTGATCGAGAGGATCTATAATGTAAACAAGTCATGTCAAGTAATTGTGGGTAACCCTCCTATTTTCTAAGGGTTAAAGTCCCCACATTTTTGGGGCGCTACGGTTATTAGACTCACCTAGTGAAGTCAGCCCTAGTAGGGTTTTAGTCATGCTGGGAAGAAGTATAAATAAAGAGGTGATATCTCTATTTAACACACATCTCATACACACTCAAGTGTAGCGCATAGTTGAGGAAGGACAAGACACTAGGGCTAGATAGAAATAAGGTTACTGCTGTCGAGAGAGCGTCTTACTGTTTTGGGATTTTCTATTTTTGTGTTGATTCTATCTCTGGGGAAGTTGTGAGGTTTTCTCCATTTATGGTTTCCCCGAGGAAAAACACTATGTTCATTGTCTCTTTTTTTTTATTGTTGTGCTTGTTATTCTCTTAGTTAAAGATCCTAATAATGCTAGCTTAATGTTAAAAATCTAACAAGTTTTGTAGCATCCATTGGAAGGGCCTTGGCCTTGGCCTTGAGATATATGCCATGAACTATTATATAAGTACATTTAAATAAATTATAATTATTCACAATACTATAGGTTAAGAATGAGAGATATTACACTCTCTCCCCCTTAAGATAACATTATCTTTGGTGTTCCCAGTATTTCATAGTACTTTTCTTTTAGTTTCCAACTTTCTACACACACTAACAATTATATTTACAATTCCATTTGTCACATTGGGATTTCTAAGGAAACCACATGTTCGACATATTTCTAAGATATATATTCAAGAATTATTTGGATCCATCCAAACTTGTGCTCTACGGCAAGAAAATACACTATTTTCCTAAAACCAAAGCGCAATATATACATATTTGTAATTACTTTATATCAAAGAAGAAGACATATAAAAATAAGTAATTGGATTCCATAAATTTCCCTAGATGACTTTACATTCAACTTGTTTTGTTTCTTCCTTCCAATATTAATTCCATGTTTCAATGAGTTAGATTGATTATAACATCTTATACATTTATGGGAAAATATCCCAAGGCATCACAACCTATTGCACCTACAATATTTGTTAGCATCATAAGATATAACATAATCACAAGTTATAAATTGACACTTGAATATCCAAGTATTCCTATCATGGCACATTGGCACTTCAAATTGATTTACTTAACCCTATTCAATTATATCAAATGTACATATAATGTCACTATTCACTATTCAAACATATACCTATTGTTTGGTAGTTTTAGGCATCCTCAACTTTTTTTGGATTTTTTGTTATTTTAATACACACATGAGAGTCATCTCTTAACATATCCATTACTTATAGTGCAATCCTCCTCATGGTTTACAGGTATTCATAAGAATTTCATGGTCATTATTTCCAAACTCTATAAATAGAAGGCACACCAATGGTGATTCATCTATTGCATATTTCCATTTGTAAAGCAATAAATTCCATAAGGGGAATTATGAACTCTATTATAGTGCAGTCCAATATCTCTTTAATAAATATTTTGTGTTCCATGGGCCCAGCTGAACTTGCTACTTCATTACATGGCACATCAAACATGAGGATGATACCCCTTCGTTGCTATAGAGTTCCTCAAGCATATATCCTACCCATTCTCCTTAGGATGTGCATACAACTTGGGAATCCCCACAATTATTCAAACTAACATCTCTTACACATTTATTATTAATATATGTATCAATTTGTTTTACTTTAAATCTTTAGAGAATAGAAACACCCTAAAAAATATTTTGTTTTTCACCTTTTGGTAACCCAACAGTAGATTCAAGGATTCAATTTCCTTGCTATCCTCTATTCAAGCATCCTTTCAAATGGATTAATGACCAAAAATACCCCTACTTCAAAAAAATAGACAGTAATAAACCCTTGTCTACAACACATTCAATGTTCAACACAAATTCATGTGTTCAAATAATGAAATAATAAATAGATCAAGTATGGACTTGAACATATAGGTCATATGTAACTCACATATGTTCTTTCTCATTTCACAATTATCGGGTCTTGTCTCAATGTAAAGTTTCTGGTGTAACATTCTAGTGTAATGTCTTAGTGAAATGTTTTGATGTAATGGTTTGTGTATTGTTTGTATTGTGAGAGTTTTCATTTATTTATTCATGACCTCATTCTCATTGATTTGTTGTTATGTTTGATATAGTAACTAGGTTTTGTAAGCATGAGGTCCTTCTCATAACATTTTGTTCCTCACAACCATAGTATCCTTGTTCTCATAATTGTCTTACTTCCATAACCAAGTCCTTTTTACCACAATTTGTTTATGGATAGACAATCTCAACATTATATCATCAATTCACATAATTTGGTGATCATTCAAAGTAATTCACATACAATGATTTTTCAATAACCACATTTCTCACACATTAGATAATAGAATATCAAATTCTATGCATGTACATTCTCTATACACTACCATTCCTAAAATGCAATAAATTGATACACAATCATTTTAATGCAAAATTCAATTTATATGTCCATTTATGTCATTCTTTTATAAATATATATATTCAACACAAATACGTCATTTGCATTACTTTTCTCTAGATATAAAGTATTCATTAGTCATATTTTAGTGAACTCATAAACAAATGTTTAATAAATATTTAGTTACTTCTTTCAAAACCAACAATTGCATTATCAACATATCAAATGCTACCTGGTCAAAATGATGGCTTCTTCTCTAGCATTTAGCATCAACTTTCATAGTCATGTTCAAGGTTTCATTTGTTTATCTTGTATCCCTCTGTTCAAGGTTTGATGTACTCATGTACATATAACTACTTATGCATACTTCATATTACTTCATATTCAACAACTTGCAAAGAATCATTAGCATTGTGATCACTTCAACAAATGATTTGCATTGGAGATAAAACATAATGGCATGCATAATTGTAACACAATAAAACACATATATTAGTATGCATACATTATGCAAATTTTCCATCATACTTTTCCATTTTAGGTTATTGCTTCATTCTTTAATAATGTAAAACAACTTCCAATAACCCCATACCAAAACATGACTCATGATAAACCTAAATGTATAATGAAATTTGGGGTTACCATGATATTTACTACCTCCATCGGTTTTTCCAAGTATCATTTACACAATGCATAACATATCATGGTGAAATGAATGTGTACCCCTATCCTTTCGAAAAAATGAAATTATTACACTTCGGTTCATACATAAGTGTAAAATAGAGGGAAGAGATATAAAGTTCAAAAAAAGTTCCTTCCTCGGAACTCCCTTAGTTAGCAGTTGAATTTAGTCTTTGCTTGCTATCATTCACTCATACAAATCACTAGTGAACATAGACAAAATTTTAAGCATGAGCCTACCATTGTACTTATGATATTTTGATTGTAAATGAATCATGGTAAGGGAGAAGGAACTTCCCTGCTCAGTACTTTGCTAATTATTTTTTCCATAATTCCACAAGATTGAATTATGTACATTGTACCATATAATGTCTTGGTGTTTTATATCTTGTATAATACTATTTGTAACATGTCTCTTACCCTCAATGAACATTAGGGAAAAATGGATGCTAAAATATAGAGAAGAAACAATTTCTTTGACAAGGTGGCATCTAATATATTGATAATGCAATGGTTGGGTTTGAAAGAGGTAATTCAATTTTTGTTAAACCTTTTATTATGAGCTAACTAAAATATGACCAATGGATAGATTATACCTAGAAAAAAGTAGTGAAAATGGCATATATTTGTTGGATATATATCTTTATAAAAGAATGAAAAAAATGAACATGTAAATTAAATTTTGTTAAATTCTATGAAGATAGGATCATCATCCTGCATGAATTCAAATGAGAATAGAATGATGCATAAGAGAGAGAGAAGAATTTAGCATAGATTAATCCATTACTCATGGAAAAATTGCACACACATAGAGACAAAATTGGAACAATATGATTATATTCATGAATCAATAATTAATATGTAATACAATGGTTATAAATATAGGAGAATTCAAATCCCTAAGATAGGATTCGAATCTACCAACTCAAACTGACTCTAGAGCTAGCTCAGTGTTAGAAAAATCACCACTAGAGCTAACTAGTGTAACTCTGGATCACTAATTTATTTCACAACTAGTTAACTGAAGTGGGTAGGTGAGAAAATTTGCCCTACCTCCCTTAAATCATGCAAACTAGTGCTAGAGTGAATGAGAGTGATCTAACTGATAGGAATCAAAGCATAACTGAGCATAACTGCACACCGACTAGGGTCAACTTCTGGACATTGTTGGTGGCACTTAGAGTGGGATCCTAAATTATAGGGATTTATCCCTAGGGAACCTAAACTCATGCAATCATATGCAGCAAGTGGAAGATGTCCCCTAGGTGTGTCTCCATGCACTAGTGGAGTGATGAAGACATATTAAGCTAGGAAAATGGACAATTAGACTGTGTGGTCAAAGGGAGGATTAATAATAATCCCAACACCCTCGTTTAATCCTGACTTTAAACAACCTGGGAAGTGGAAACTAAGACAAAAGTTAACCCATACAATTTAAATGAAAAAAATAATAACTACTTAATAAAACTGAGGAAATGGGGAAAACCTCATGGGAAAAATGCCCCCTCAAAATAAGCAAGAAAATCAGGATCAAGCTTCCATATCAAGAGAAAATTTCGTCTTCAATAAAAAACTTGTGAAAATATTTCTGCAACTTGGATCTCTCTATTGCAGTGAAGAAATATGATGATCATTGTGTGCACTAGTATCATGGGACTGCACATGTGAACCTCTCCATATTCTTCCAATCTGATGATAGAAGGGATAAGGAATGTTTCCTTTATATCTTCTTTATGGAGGAAGAGTGACATGATCCAATTTGTTCTTCAGTGGGAACAATTATTGATCAATCCTTACCATCATGTAGCATCTCTATGGGAGATTGTTACACCTCTATGAAGGAAATGAAATTGCTTGACATAGCGCAAGGTTTTCTTTTTGAAACTGGGCTCATGTTCTCCTCATGTCAAATGGCTCTCCAGTCATGTTTCCAGCTTCCTCAATAAACTTTTGTTCCCATGTAGGCCTAGGATTGCGAGTAGGGACTGGATTTGGATCTGGATCACTATGAACTTCATATTTAATTTCATAAATTGATTTGGTGAGGTCCTCTACTTCATATTCTGAATATGAAACACTAATGGAAACATTATCATATGTAAAAGGTGTAGGTAGAATGGTTTTAACCCCCCCCCCCCTTTCAAATGGCAGTTGATACTGTACTGGTTCTAAGTATGGAAGCAAGTATGACAATTTATACGCCTTTGAGGCATGGTTTTCAATGCCCTTTGCTATAATCTTCCCAGTTGAGATATCTTATGTCTCCACTGAAATCAGGACCAAATACCACTCGCTTTGGTGGTCCTATATGTGTCATCTAGTATAAAGATAACAAATTTGCAGTTAAAGAGGGCACATAGAGTACATATTTGAACACTCAATGTTTTAACTTGATTGAACACTTTCCTTTAGATTGAATTTGAGTGTCATCACCCATGTGAATACTCAGAAGTTGTAATGAAGAGAATGATTCTTTGGATGCAACCATATGATTTGAGGATGATTCCTAAATCAATGAGGAAGGCATGTGATTTTTAATAACTAGCCTTCGGTGCATGGAATCTCTCATCGTGATCTTTAGTCTTTTCTCCATATTTAGTCTTCCTTGCGCCTTTAGGGAGGGTAATATTGTGTTTCTCAAGGATTTTTACCATCTGATCAATGGCCTTATTCATACAATACTTCTATGTATGGTTTCCTTTCTTACAGTAAGATCATTTTCCCTTGTCATACTTTTGATGTTTGTCCTTCCTAGAACCTGAGGCTTCATCTAATGGATTAAACTCATATTTATGTTCAAATTCAGTGTTTCTTTTCTCTTTACCTTTCTTCCTCCTTCTTTATTGCACATTCCTTGTCTCACCAGCTAAGAGATCTTGATTTGGGGAGGCTCTGAGAGCTCCCATATGTATCAACTTGTCTTGTTCTTAGATTAGAGACTCTATGAAGGAAACAAGGGATGGAATAAACCAATTAGGAGTAGTTAGTATCTAATAGTTAAAGGTAGTTACAAACACTGAGAATTTTGGGGCAAGTTTGCTCAGTATGGAGAGAACTAATTCGTAATCCTTCTTCTCAATCATGCATTGCTTACATTGCATGACTAGTGATTTGAATTTAGTGAAGAATAGTTGTATTGTGTCAAATTTACTGGGATGTAGTGCTATCAACTCATTCTCTGGGATATGTCCCCTCAACTCATCTTGTTTTCCAAAAAAGGATTTGAGCTTATCCCATACTTCTTTTGGATTCTTGATTCCATCAAGATGGAACAACAAATCCCTCGAGATGTGGATGCACATGTAGCCAAAAGCTTCATCAATCCTATCCAGATGCTTCAATTTCTCAATATATTGTGGGGTTCGACTACTCTTTTCATAGTCATCATGTACATACTTTTTTTTGTGTAGGGAAATATGCATATCTACCCTCCAATCAAGTTAATTGAAGAGTGTAATGATTCTGGGAGTGAGAGATTCTGAATTCTCCATTTCACAACTATATTGATCAATAATTATTCAGAAATTATTTGAATGTACCTGCAAAAACACTGCAAAACAACTCGATTCAAATGAATTTAGCTCAAACACCCTTCACTTCGACATGTGCACTTTCTCTTAGTACATCACGCCTGGATAGACTTCTTTGGACAGAATGTAGAGGGAGCAATGGAATTATTCCATGAATTATGTGGAAACTTAATGGCTTCTAGTGCATCAATGGAAGTTTCTGAGGTTTGAGGTGGGTTTGAGGCATGCATGGATACCCGCTTCGATACCATGTTAAATTCTATCAAACATAGGATCATCATCCAACATGAATTGAAATGAGAATATAATGTTGTAGAAGATAGAGAATAATCCAGCATAGACTAATCAATTACTCATGGAAAATGTGTACACACATAGAGACAAAATTGGAATAATATGATTATATTCATGAACTTGTAATTAATATGTAATACAATGGTTATACATATAGGATCATTTGAATTCCTAAGATAGGATTCGAATCTACCAACTCTAATTGACTTCGAAGCTAACTTAGTGTGATAAAAATCACCACTTGAGCTAACTAGTGCAACTCCAGATCACTAAAACAGTTCACAACTAGTTAACTGAAGTGGGTATGTGAGAAAAATTTCCCTAACTTCCTTAAATCATGCAAACTGTTGGCAGGGGTTTGGTTAAGTGAGTTGCACAGCCCCACAAAGGCTGTGCAAGCTCACGCTACACCGTGCAAGTCAAAGGGAGCGCGACGGGTGGAAAATAAACCACTTTTGAATATTTTATGCATATTTTTGTATTGGTTGACCATATTTTGTGGATATAGGTCATTAGTGGTTAAATCAGTTAGAATTTAGTTAGAATTGGACCATTGAATGTAAAGGTGCAAGCCTATATATAGAAGAGAATTGCAATTGTATAAAGAAGGGGGAACCATGATGAGGGGTAGGAGAGGAGACTAAAGTGAGAGATTAATTCTTTTGGTTATTTGTGAGCGACTATGTGGATTGATCCTTCCCTTGCTGTGGAGAAACAAGATTGTTTTTTTGGATTTGTTGTAATGAAAGTGATATGATATGACAGATATTGTGTTCAATCACTGTTTCCCATATTCCTCTTGCATATGTTGGGATGTCTTTTCCTGTCTTTAATTGCTGTGATGGCTCTGTTTTATGAGGAATTCATTACTACTACGATGTCCTTTCCTGTATTTTTTGTTTTATGAATCATAAATGCTATAATGTTGTTGCGATCTGTTAGATCTGTGATTGAATGTGATATTGCTGAGATGTGTAGTTGAATGTTGTGATCCGTTAGATTTGTGATTGAAAATATAGATATGTGATGAATACAACAAGATATGATAGATGGTTTTGCTAGATCTGACAGTTATGCTGATAAATATTAGATGACCCGATCCTCCTCCTTACTGCTGGAAATGTGGTTCCTGTTAGGTGTATTATAATGTCTAAATTAATCCACCCATTCTTTAATTATCAACCAGGGTTGTTAAGCTTAGAGTTGACACAAAATATATGCAAAGGTAGAGGGTGTCGTGTAAATATTTTAACAAACAAAATATCGAAATATCTTTCAAAATGAAAAACCGAGTCAAACTCCTAAAAATGCACTTATTAAAGTAATTAAACTGAGGCAGAATAATAAACTAAACAATTGACAATAAAATTTAAACTGAAATACAATCAACAATTAACTATTCAAATGGGAAACTAGGGTACAAAGAAAACTTAACTTATAAGCAACTCGAAAACTTAATAAAAGAAGCAAGAAGAAAACTTAATAAAAGAAATATCTTTAGGTTCTGTCCTACAAGTTCTTTCAACAATAACACAATCATAAAAGAGACAACCTAAAAACATACTAAGGAAAACACATATAATACTAAATCTCACATACAAACAAATCAATCAATCTAAAAGGCATAAATACGAAATAATACAATATTAAAACAAAATCAACAATAACATTCAAGAAACAAAAACACAAGACAACTTAACACATATTCAAGGCGAAAAGAAATAAGGAAAAATAATAAAACTTCAATAAATAACCTAAAACAATTAGATTTTAACTTTAATGTTAAACAAAACTATCATCTAACTATTACAGACAAAACATAATTCAGACATTAACAAAACATAACTAAAAAAATCTTAAGACGCATAAAAAACACTAAAAATAGAACTAAGGGCTGAATGACAGACTAAACTGTGGGTTTGAAAGGGATGGCTGAATAACAGACTGAACAGGCTGTCCGAATGACAGGATGCACAGTTAAAATGGTAAAAACTAACCTAAATGAACTAATCTCCAGTTGAAATCATGCAGATGTAATTCTAATGCATAAAGCAATAAATAAACCTACTTATTAAGAATATCTAACAACAAAATAAACTTAAGCAAATTCATAAATATAAGCATAAAGAAACCATTGCATATTAATAAACTGGAATATAAATTGCATAAAATGATAATTAAAATAGAAATGAAATAGACAGAATTAAATCTACTTAACTTGATAAACAACAATCTATTTTATCTAACTTACAAATAAATAAGGCAACATACTGAAAATGAAATGACTGAAAGCAAGACTGGAAACAAACTATGCGCGCGGTCTAATTATCTAATTCAAAAATCAAATTGCATTACAGAAATAAAAGAAACTGTGAATTAAACTAGCTACAATAGGAAAAATAAAGGAAATAAACAAGAAAAGAAACCTCTGGTTGATGAGGGGCCCTCTCAGCAATCAGGGGTGATGCTTGGCTAACTTCTACTCAAATGGAATCTTCAACAACAATGCATATAGCTCTTTATTCAGATGGTGGAATAGAAATACAATGTTTAAAAATATATCAAAGTATAAACTGATACTGTTTGACTAACCTAACTCTTCTGGCTAACTGAGCTCTCTCATAGAGGCTGCTATATATAATAATTTACAGAGATGAGCAAGTCGACCCTTTAGAGGTCGACTGCTCTCTAAATTTAGTCGATCTTAAAGGCATTTAATTGATAATAGGACAACGCATAGACATCTCCCTTCTTCAGCACGAATAGTCTTCAAATGTGGCGCACGAGCTTCTCTTCAGCATGAACAATCTTCAGAGGTGGCGCACATGTTCCTTCCTGAGCGCAGTAGATGACTGATGACGAACATAGGAGAGCGTAGTGGCGAATATTCTAGAGCGTGGTTTGAATGCATCAATCCAGCGCATGGATGGTTGATGTGGTGGTGAAAAAGGAGAATGCAGGCTGGCAAATATCTAGAACACAGCTTCATCACCCATAAACATGGATAACAATTCCTTTGCCGCTGTTTCACGTTTTAAATGCCCGAAATTAATTCTCAGCAGTGCACAGTCTGATGGGTGATCTAGATGGAGAGCTGAACGGGAGGCTGGGTCGTGAGATGTATACGTTGGGCGTCAATCTAGGGTGAATGGAGTGTCTGTCTGCTAGCGTGCTTTAGGTATCCAGTATACAGCAACACATCTCAACATCTGGAAAACCACTAGCGAGTTTCACGCAACGGACTGGATGACAAGATGGACGTCAAGCTGGACATGCTGTGCAAAAGGTAGGCTGAATGCGTTCTATTTATTAATTTATCCCAAAAAGATTATAAAATCTACAAACAATAATATAAATCAGTTAACACATCAAATGCACTTTAATAATGTCATTTTGAATTAATAAAACCATAAAAAATAATAGTAATAAAATATTTCATATAAACCTTAAATACACTCATACCTGAGGTTGAATAATGATCTGCGTAACATAAAATATACAAAAGATAATAAAATATGTGCTTAAATGAGTAATTTATTTGCAAAAAATGATAACAAATCTAGGATCAACAGTTCTGACAGCTCTCCCTCCAACATCTCGTGTGAGACTTCATTCGCTCTACAAGTGTTGTTGGGTAGGGCAAAACCTGTCTAGACCGGTGCTCAGGGAGATCGCGATTGTTGGGCGTCGACAGAGTGGAGACCCCTGTCGATGAGGATTTGTTGGTGGGTTTTCACCAATAACTGGTTCTGTTGTCGAGACCTCATTGTGACTGAAGAGGAGGATATGTTGTGGCATCCGACGAAACCAAAGATCCAAGATTGGTTTGACCTAAGACTATGAGAGTTCTTTGAAGCTGAGAATCAGAATCCAAAGTTGATGACAGATGCATGGTTGGAGAGATACATTCATGACAGTCCTAACGAATGGTTTTTCTGTGAGTTTCCTGTCATACTCTATGAGTTGTTTCCATGATTCATGTACAAAAAACACAAATTTCAGGGAGGAGAGCCGACGTCCTGGACCCTAGAGCTAATTCAAGAACTCTAAGAAACTGAGAATAAGGCATCATGGGCTATTGAAGTCTGGTTGGACAGTAGTCTGGAAGGATAAATCACTGAGTTCACGGTTGATACCAACAAGTCCTACAGTGAAGCAGAACGGGAATTTTTCAATGGACCACGAGGTAGGTTCTTGTTGTCTTTGCAATTGTCAATGAAGATGCTTGTTTGTGAAAATGGCATACTAAAGATGCACCTCGAGTAGTAAGACTCTATTTTACAGAGGGGGTGAACACCACGATCAAAGGGGGGTGACGAATGGAACGATAAGGGGTAGATGGGTGTAAGTTTCAATGAGGCTGTGAGGGCAGCCGAGGAAGGCAGTAGTTGTACAAGGGGAGGAGCAAGGTTTTGAGCAGAGAAGAGGCATAAGATAGGAGATCCTACTGCGATCGAAACACAAGAATACGAAGGAAAACCACACGGGATGAAGCGTCCCTACAATGACCAAGAGGACGAGCAGACCCAGGCTACGCTCTAGGGTGGTAGCAAGGTCAAACCCCAATAGCAACGTGTCCACACCTTAGCGCACTACTCCACCATTAGGAAAATATACGAAATCTACGTCGACATGTCCAACATGCCAAGAGGCATCTAGTAGTAAAGCAACATATGTGGGAAGAAGATATAGGATGGCAGGAGACAATATGAAGCTACCTATGTTCCATGGGAATGGAACTAATGACCCAAAACAGTATTGGTTTTTATGTGAGGCAGTCTGGACTGCCAGACACTAGACCACCGACGAAGATGTAAAGAAAGGGAAGTTAGAGACCACCCTTCAGGGTTGTGCACTAGACTAGTACATGAGATTCATACAGGTCCCGTAGGGGACTATGGTAAAGACTTTGGATGAGATTCGAAAGAGGCTACTTGAAGAATTCAAGAAACCAAATTCTGAAGCATAGTACATTACAGAGCTGAACGAAATCAAGCAATTCCCTAATGAGAGGGTTTAGGACTTTGAACAGAGGTTTAAGACACTAATGGCATGAGTCAGCCTCGATATGAGTGACATCCAACATAAATAAGTGTTCATTGTGACACTAGTCCCTCATATCTGACACCCATTATTACAGCAAAAGATCGTGATGTAGAGTGAGGCTCTATAAATTGCGATAAAGCTGGAAGCTTAACCTATTGGAGAAACTTTTTCCGTCATGAACCAAATCCAGGCGTAGCTGGAAAACCTCACAATTCAACTACAGGATACCAAGAAGGTGAAAGATGAACATGATGACTTGTGGTGTACTCAATGTCACGTGGATGGACACACAAAAGATACTTGTCCTTCTTTTCAGAATTATCTATTCTCAGGAGTGTCGAATCCATTAAGTTGCGATAGTGTGCCGTGGTGTCACATATGTCTAGTATATGGGCACTGACATGAAGATTGTACCTACATGCAGAAAATAGTTACAAAGCCAGCAAGCTTATATTGCACCTTCTATCACTTAGTGGGGCATGAGGATAAGGACTTTCGAGCCTATGATCTTCTTTAAGAGTAGACCTATGATGCATATATGGTGAAAGGTGAAGATCCTTGCATATTATAGCAGCCACAGGTGCTACATCCACCAACTCAAGTTCAGTACACACCACCATCGTAGATGCAGTTTATTCCATCGTAACCATAGACACAGGCTGCACCTCATCCACAGTTTACGCCGAGACCATAGTACACTCAAACCCCAATAGCTCCACTACAGCAACAGTATGTCCAAGAATCACACTATGTTCAGCAACAGCCGAATCCCCCACATCAACAAATGGTGCAACCCCAGTATCAACAGTAGGTAGCTCAACCACAATATCAATAGCAAGGAGGATACTGTGGAGGATTTGGATTCAGAGGAAGAGGAGGTTTCGGCCATGGAGGAGGACGAGTTCATGCATCAATTTAGTGTTACAACTATGGGACATTTGGCCACTATTAGAGAGATTGTTCCCATTTTCAATGTGTGTACTGCACGGTGAATGATCATACTATTGAAAATTATCCTCAGTTAATTGCACGATGGTAGGCTGACAATGTTCCGCTGTTACAAAATAAGAATCAGTTCCAGAATCAAATATAGAACCAGCAACAAATAAAGAATCAAGGGAAGCCTCAAATTCGAGTACAAAATCAGAATATCATTCATCCTATGAATCCAGCGAGGAACAAGAATCCACCACCGAATCAGACCCCGCCGCAGAACCATAATCAAGGGTCGACGGTTGCGACCATTCTAGTAGAACCACAGACAGAGGATGTTGATGTCAGGATTATTACTCGAGGAGGTGCGGCGACTGGAGAAGATGGACCATGACCACAAGTACGATTGGTTGGAAATAAGAAAGCACAGTTTGATATTGCGATTGAGAGAGATACCTTTTTCGAAGCTCGCAAGGAACTTGGAAGAAATCCTAGTAAGACACACATTTTTGGCATGCCTTCTGCTTTTGATTCTTCGTTAGAAGCTGGACCATTGTGGCAGTATGGTACATTACAAAAGTTCTTTAAGAGTTTTTTATCCTTGGCAAAAGATCTTGATGCTCTAGTTGAGATCGAGAAGTTGTTGCACTGGCTAGGTAGAGAATTGCAGGATTCTGCAGTAAATTCTTTACAGAAAAAAAAATGCGGGCAAGGAAATGCGAATGAACATCCATATTGGGGACTACAAAGTTGATTCAGTTCTTCTAGATCTTGGGTCATATGTGAACATCCTATCGAAATAGACGTGGCAAAATATGGGGGAGTCCCCAGTGCAGCTGAGATTGCCTAATCAGGCCAAAGTTCAACCGATCGGTTGTGTGTCGAATTTGGTTGTAGATGTCGAAGGTATGAGGACTCGTTCTAATTTCAATGTAATCGAATTCATTGATGGAGGTGGCTCATATCCTGCACTTCTAGGGATTGGATGGGCCAATGACGGCATGGCCATGATAAATTTTACGAAGTGGTTAATGACATTTGAGAACCAAGATATCTGAGTCATTGCCCCAATGGATCCAAATGAAGGAAGGCGCTATATTGAACCAAACAAAGATGAATTCGTAAGAGGATGGAATCACATTTACAATATCTCTAAGGATTACATCCACCCTACTATATATGGAGAAATGGGTTGGCGCAGTGCTAGCTTTGCATCCTCTGATTCTGATGACACGCTGGAAAATTGGAAAAACCAACTGCATGAGGTATCACTCAGAAAGTGCGGGATAATCACGCAGTCGTTGCACCATGTCGTGACTAAGATCATTTATATTTTGACATATGAAGGACTACCAGAACTATCTAGGCTCCTCGAGGATTATGAAGCAAAGGTATCTGAGCCTCAACGCTTATTGGCATTAGGAGAAGCATTGAAGGCCACTCCAACATGTTGGTGGGTGGTTCATAAGGAAACCATTCATGAATGGGAACAATGTCGATGACCAATGACTGTGCGCTTCAGCGATATGGAGGTATATCACACTGGGAGGTATAATGGACAGAATAGTCCTTGTAGTCATCTAAGGGAATGCCAGATGCTATGAGAATCGTGAACCAAGGATGAGTGGATCCATGCTTTTATTCACACATTGGATGAAATGCCATGGTCTTGGTACATCTCAACCAAGCTACGCAAAGAAATTACCACCTAGGAGGAGCTAACTGGTTGCTTTATGCATACCTTTGGCTTTGCAAATGCTAACCCAGAAGTTAACAATGTGCTACAGATCATTCGAGACGCAGTCTTGAAATTGATTCCAGTAGCATATACTATGGACCCACATGCGCATTGCCACCTACAAGCAATGATGGAATGCTAAAACCTCTCTGGCGAGCTGGAATATGATGAGGAGTTGCACAACATTAATATTCCAGTGACTGAAGAAAGTTGGGATTTCGTAGCACCGGATGTGCCGACGAATCCCATGACTCAACCGCTGAATATTAAGAAAGTTAATATTGGGATGAAGGAGAATCCAAAATTTGCCAATATTGGGGACTACTGGGACGAGGAGAGTATGGCAAAGATCACAGATCTCTTGCATGAGTTTCAAGATTTGTTCCTAACGAAATTTTCAGAAATGACGGGGATATTGGGTGACCTAGTAGAAATGAAGATCCCATTAAAACCAGATGCAAAACTAGTGCGACAGAGGCCATACCACTTGAATCTACGATATAAAGAAAGGGTCAAGGCTGAACTTGATAGGATGCTAGATGCAGGGATTATCGAGTTGATTGAAGAATTAGAATGGATAAGTCCTATGGTGGTTCAAGACAAAAATACTGGGGAAATATGAATCTGTGTCGATCTAAGGAAGTTGAATCATGCTTGCATGCATGATCCCTTTCTGACGGATTAGGTGGTCAAGAAATGTATTCCTTCACAGATGGATTTTCTAGGTATCACTAGATCAGGATTGCAAATGAAGACTGCCACAAAACCACATTTGTCACCGAATGGGGTTTCTTTCAGTACACAGTAATGCCCTTCGAGCTGAAGAATGCGCCTGCAGTATTCTCTCGAGTTGTCGTCGCTGCATTTAAATACTTTATCCAGAAGTCTTTGCAAGTATATATGGATGACTGGACATTCTACAGATTGATCAAGGATCACTTGGCAAACCTACGCTTGATGCTGGAGAGGTGTCAACAACATTAGATCGCATTGAATTCCAAGAAGTGCATCTTTTGTGCGCCATTCGGGATACTATTGGGTCACATCGTATGTAAGCAGGGGATTTTGGTTGATCCAGCGAATATTGTGCTCATTTTGATCCTGCCACCACCTACAAATACGAAGATGCTTCACGCAACACTGGGGCATACTGGGTACTATCACAAGTTTATCTACGGTTATGCTGTGATTGCCGCACCCATGGAGAAACTGTTAAATAAGGATGTCACATTCACATGGATCCAGGAATGTCAAAGTAGCTTCGACACATTGACGGCCAAGATGGATTCCGCACCAATACTTGTGTTCCCCAATTGGACCACGGAGTTTCATGTCTGTTATCCAACTTTTTGTATCATAGTTGGGTTACTTGAGGAGCCACCAGTTGACAGACTTGTTCAAAGTCTGATTCCAGTGTATCAGTTGATCCGTCTGCTTGTCTAGCCAATATTGGCTAGTCACTTTTTTAGTTGAACAATTTTAACCATGGCCCCATGGGGTTTGTAATAAAATGTGCTAGTAGGATATTTTTGAGTGGTTCAGTCTCCTGAGAAGTAAAATCTCAAATAGGGTATTCCAAGGAGTTTTTTGCCCTTGACAATTATGCTTTGCCTTCAGCCGAGTATAATTGACGAGGTTTTCTCCCACTTCCTCCAAAGCTGGAATGCCCGATGTTGAATTCTGGGCCTTAGGGGGTTATTAAAGCCCAACTGAGTGTTATAAGCCTACTAGAAATTATTTAGATAGATCATGGTCATGTCCTAAGTCATCTGGACACATAAACAAATTTCGAAAAAATCTTTTTCGAAGAGTAAAAATTTTTTTTTTTTAATTTTTTAATTTTTAATTACTTTTCCTAAGTTTTTTGGGTTAATTTTTCCATAAATTAAATGGAAAAAACCCGTTCGTGATTCGGACTCAGAATTCAGTGATTGAAGGCTCTAACCTTAATCCAAAAATCATTCTTGATCAGCCAGCCAGTCAGAGCCAGCTTTCAGATCAGCAATCGGACACATAATGCCTTTTTACTCAAAAAAGTCAGTTTTGAGTAAAAAATGATTTTTAATAAAAAAATGATTTTTATTAAAAAATATTTTTTATTAAAAAATGATTTTTATTAAAAAATGATTTTTATTAAAAAAATGATTATTTTGGAGAAAAATAAAACTCTCCAAATTAATCCAAATTCAGTAAAATAAAAGGCTAAATGACATCTCATAGGGCATTTATGATGATTGGAGTTATCATAACTCAACTTCAGTCATCATTAAGAGAGCAATTAATTTATTATCAGTTAGCAGACATGTCATCTCCAGCTAAAGATGAGATGGAGAGCACTCATTGGTCCTTTGATTTGATCGAGGTGAATACTAAAGCTTGCACCATCAGTGGGCTTCCCAAACCTAATGGAGGCTCCAGCCAGACCTAAGGATGAGCTTACCTACATCACACGTGTGGCCTCATCCTTGGCTTGTTTTTAGTGCACAAGTTTGGAGTGGGGGTGCCTTGCCTGGGTGGAGGCCTCCCCTCACTCCCGGTTCTCCGGTTTAGGTCTGAGCTCTTTGTTAGGTGGCTAAGCTGGTTAGGGTTGGTTTTTTGGTTTTAGGGTTTTAGCACTCTCTCATTTGTTAAAATAGAGGCTCTTTCAGCTCTATTGGACGAATATTTTGGGTATGAACACTCTGCCAAAATTATTGTAATATTTGTTTAAATATTGGAATAAAGTTGTGACTTTGGAGGTCTATGTATGAGCTATTGGAATTGTGGATTCACACCGTATTTTGGTGATATCTCTCTTACCCTTCTCTTTTTCAATTATTAAATAATTATTCAATATATACTCTTGAAGGGCTAACAATCTAGTTTATAAGTATTTTGTTCGGATTTAATTTTGTTTTCAAGGGTTTTGCAGAGATCATCAAAGGTGAAGGACAAGCTTAAAGATCAAGCTCTTCTTCATGAACCGGTGGTTATTTTCATCTAATTCCTTCATTTTGCAGGTTCTCCTAAGCGCTTCTCAATCCAAGAAAGAAATACAATAGTCAGGGTTTCTCCTTCCTTCCATCAACAAAGATTAAACAATACACCTGGTTACCGAACTTCCTTCCTCTTGTTCTCTTTTTTCTCTTTGACCTCCTTTCTTTTCCTTGCTTGCTAGCCCCTTTCCTTTTTGCTTTGTTTGTCTTTTTCACTCTTTCTTCTTTGCTGCCCGTTTTTTGCCTTAGTTCACCACTCCTTTTCTTCCCTTTGGACAGCCCTAGTGTACCCTAGTTTATGCCTCCTTTTTGCCTCTTTTTTGCCCTAATTTTTGGACCCTCTTGAACCTTGTTTTTGGCCTTTTTGGCCACTGTTTGTTTTCTGTCCCATTATTCATTTTTTATGACAGCCATCTCCCTTCTTCATCGCTGCCCCGTTTTCATCATTTTTCATACTCCTTTGGCCTCATAGTTGGTTGCCCTTTTCTTCCTTGTTCTTGTCTTTGACCTTATTTTTGTTTTCCTTCCTTCTTCCTATCCTTTCCTTCTTATTTTCAGCCTCCCTTTATATTGTTCTTTTGTTTTCATTCAAGCTTTTTCTTTTCCCTTTTCACAAAGTTCGAGAAAAATTTCAAGAAAAGTTTCAAGTAAAGAAAAAGCACTCTCCTTTTTACAAGTTTTAATAATTGTAGAGTTACTTTGTTTTCATTGGAAAAGTCCTTTCAAGGATTAAAATCCTTAAGGCATATTGCAATAAAGTTTAATAAAGATCTTGTGCTTGAGTGGGGTTTTTAAGTCCCCACTCTCATCCTCCCCCATTTGGGGAGGATTGTGTTGTGTTTACTTGTTCATGCTTAAATTAGATTTGCTTATTAATCTTAGAATACTAATTGTCAATCCATCACTTTTTAATTAATTTGATTACTCAGTTCTTTTAATTGTTTATCTTTCTAAGTAAATCAACTGTGCAAATATCTTGAATCACACCATAAGGTGGATCAAGAGTGCTCTCTGTCGGAGAGTCCAATCAACTAATTTCATCTTGTGCTTGTTTAATCAATTAATCCTCATAAGTAAGACTCTTGAACTTGCAGAAACACAAGTCAAGAGCACTCTCTATCGGAGAGCATCTTAGGTTTGCATAACCCCTACATTAGTTTCATCTAGATTAGCTAAGTCTCTTGAACCATTGTCATAAGACAAGGTCAAGAGCGCTCTCTGTCGGAGAGTTTTAATTAATTAACTTAATAAAATTCACAACTCACACCCCTTTAATTAATTAACCCCCTTCCCTCCTTACAGGACTATGCTCTAACCGATCTTCGATCGGAATACCCAGAAACGGCATTGGATCTCTAAACCCCACAAGAGGAACTTAACTAAAACTTTTCCCCATAACCAACGCACTGGCATTGTTCGATAAATACCGAGGCATGTGGGAAAATTCCAAGTGTGGGCACCGGGATACCTAATCTGGGCACTAGTAGTTAAGTTATTGAACACTTACCTTTGACCCCAGATAGGTCTGTCATGTCTTCGAACGGAGCCACTAAAGGTATTACCGGTTAGGACATCCAGCCACCATAAGTGAAGATCACAAACAAAAAACTATTAAAACTTACCTAGAGAACTTGCAAAACCTAACATTCACTGGCATCTTTTGGGATCCACATATTTACACTTAAAGCATCTTTGATAAGTTGACTCCATAGGCACTGGTCCCATCTTTTAGCATTGTTGATAATCTGGGCCATTTGTCCATCAAATGTTTGATTATAAATCATATCTGTGAATTCTTTATCTATTTCGTGAAGCTCTCAAATATTTGTCTATCTTTCAATTCCGGTGATAGCAACGTGGATTGCTTTGTCTTGTGTTAAATTCATCACATTAATCATATTAAATCACAATAACTCCTAAACAACACCCATCCGCATCCGAAACATCTAAAAATTAACTTAAACATTGAGCCATAGAAAACTCTTTGTTAGGGACTACCCCCCTTGGCTTCTTTAGGAGTTAGCCTAAATGGAGGAGCTAGGAGTAGGTGACAGTATCTAGCTCTGTGCTTGCCCCCAAGGTCACACCTCTCCCACTTTCTCAAGTGAGGAGACAACTTTTAGAATATTTCTGCTGTTGGTGTGCAATCGACGGACAACAATGTCCATGTTGATGCCTCGTTCGTTGCACTGGGAGTGCTACTCGCACAACCAGGAGAAGGAGATGTGGATCATTCGATTGCCTTCGCTAGCAGAAATTTATCCTTTGCAGAGAAGAATTATGTGACCACATAAAGAGAGGGGTGGGCAATGGTATATGCGCTATAGAAAACTAGGCATTCTCTCTTGGGCGGTCACTTCAAGATGTTCACTGACCATTGAGCTTTTAAGTATCTGGTCAATAAGGTTGTGTTGGGGGGAATATATGTCACTGGCTACTTCTCTTTTAGGAATTTGACTTTGAAATAATCATCAAACCAAGACGCTTGAATGTTGGTCCTGATTATCTGTCCCACATTGAGACATGTGAAAAGCCCACCGACATTGATGATGGATTTTCGGATGCACAACTATTTCAAGTTGAAATCGCAGATGACCATTATGCATCGATAATTCAGTTCCTGGAAACTAGAGTTGCACTGGAGGAGATGACGACCAATCAAAATAAACAGTTGGTAGTGAAGGCTTCATATTTCTAGCTAATCGTGAGACAATTATACAAGCTTGGACTTAATGAGATTTTGCAACTATGAGTTCTACCTCATGAACAAGGGCACATTCTGGAAGAAGCACATGCAGGAGTTGTGGGTGGACATTATGGAGGAAGGGCTACTGCGCGTAAGGTACTGTGCATTGGGCTATGGTGGCCTACATTACATAATGATGCTACAGACTATGCACAAAGCTGTGATTCCTGTCAACGTGTTGGGAAATCATCACTGCGAGATGAGATTCCGCTTGTGCCACATGTAACTTTAAAACCTTTTGATAAATGGGCTTTGGAATTTGTGGGTCCAATCAACCCACCAGGGAAGTGAACCGGTGCAGGCTACATCATCACAACAACTGACTATCTGACCAGGTGGGTAGAGGCTGCACCAGTTGTGGATTGCACCAGTGGGATAGTAGTAAAGTTCATCTTTGAAAACTTTGTGACACGGTTCGGATGCCCTAGGATATTGATGAGCGACTAGGGTATCCATTTTATCAACCGCACAGTACAAGAACTAATAGACGAGTTGTAGGTGCAGCATAAGAAAAGCACCCCATATCATTCACAAGAAAATGGAACTGTAGAGGCATTCAACAAAATCTTGGAAACCGCACTGACAAAGGTATGTAATACTAAATGGGATGAATGGGATTTAAATATCCCTATGGTATTGTGGACGTATCACACCACTTGCAAGAGGCTCATAGGGTAGAGATCGTTCAAACTGGTATATGGGAAAGAGGCAGTTATGCCTATGGATTACACTGTTCCTAGTCTGCGCATCGCCACAGCAACCGGTATGGGCAATGAAGAGGAACTTGAGGAGCGATCAATGTAGCTAATTCAACTTGAAGAGGACCACTTCATCATGGGCTTACAGCAGCATGTCGAGAAGGATCAACAGAAGGCATGGCATGATCGCCACATTAAAAGTAAACAATTTTTTCAAGGATATTTGGTGTTGTTAGATGACAACAAGTTCATAAAGCATCCAGGTAAGTTACAAATGCACTGGTTAGGCCCGTATCTTTTTTATTCAATTAATTTTGGGGGTGTAGTTCAATTGCAACATTTAGATGGAGCAGTGCTACCAAATCTCGTGAATGGTAGCCGCTTGAAGACCTATACAATAGGGGTGAAAGGGCACACTAACTGAAGCATTGTGCAAAAAAAAAAGTGAGAGAGTAGCTAGAGATAGGTAGCAAGAGGTGAAATGGGCCCACGAGGGGGGGGCATATTAGGTTAAAGGGCAGGAGATTTAGTAGATAAGATCCAATTAGCCACATACAAAAGGTTGCACCCAGGACAAGGGGGTGCAACAGACAAAAGGTTGCACATCAACAAGAGGCTGCAATGAGGGAAGATGGTTGCGACAAGGTGGTCCGCTAGGCCAAGGTTGTATGACAGGTAAATATGGCACGTCCATGGGAGGCTATGCTAAGAATATAGGACCACAAAAAGAAAAATTGATGAGGTTACCTAGGATAGACAGAGTAGCTCATAGTGTACGGGAGACTCCATGACGATGACCGAATGTCATGTCAATACTCAATAACGACTATCAAAGAAGGAAACAAAGACATGCCTGATGTCATCAGTTAAGTATAGAAAATCTGAAAGGAAGGGTGGAAAAATTGACGGCATGGTTGACATCATAATTTAATGATAGCAAAGTTGAACGGTGGGATGGAATAATCGACGACGTATTTAGCACATGCATGAAGAATCCATTTGTAATGATGCACTCAAGCGAGTCATGATGGCAGCTCAAGCGAAGTTGGTGTTATAATCTACGGACCGGTAGCTCTCTGAACCCCATTAGGAAGTGCTGCATTGAGCGAAGTTGCTGAAGAGTTGGGTTGGGTTGTTGAAGGAAGCTTCACTACGTAAGGCAGTGGTGGTCAAAGGGGCAAAGTAGACCTCCTTAGATACAGGCCAGCCGGTGCATGAGAAATTTGTCCCAGTAGAGGTTGATGAACAAGTTGTGAGTATGCGGGTTGGTTCGGCTGAGATAGAAATCTCTAGTGAATTCATCCTTGGCTATGCTTCTCCCAGTCAGACTGAGGTGCCAACTCAAATGCCCATGAGGAATCCGGAGGGGACCAGAATTCCTGCTCCATTTGACTCAGTCTGCAGCACCAAATGAGCCAGGAAGGACCAAGTGGACAGATGTGGAATGAGCTTTAATACAATTAAGGACCAAGTGGGCAGATGTGGGCTGCACCTAACTACAAGGAAGGACCAAGTGGCCAGATGCAGGGCTCCATACTAGGCCAACATACATTGTTTTAAGGACAACAATAAATGGAGAATGATGTAGTATTCAGAGAAGCTAAAGCACAATGGCATTGATGGTTACATAACTCTAGAAGTTTGCTTAAATCTGATATAATTGGTGTTGAAGGAAGCAGTTACGATCAAACTGCAAGTTGGAAAATCTAGAAACAGTCGCACCCTGATGCCTATGTGATGGTTTCTGTTGTTTAGGATTGTGGAGGACACCATGGTCAGCTGGCATTGCTCGAGGACAAGCCACAAGACTATGTTGGGGGCCTATTAGCAGTGGTTTGGGTAAGTGAGTTGCATATCTCCACGAAGGTTTTGCAAGCTCACATGACACTGCACAAGTCAAAGGGAGAGTGATGGGCTGAAAATAAACCGCTTTTGAATATTTTATGCATATTTTTGTATTGATTTACCATATTTTTTGGATATAGGTCATTAGTGGTTAAATTAGTTAGAATTTAGTTAGAAGTGGACTATTGAATGTAAAGGAGCAAGCCTATATATATATTAGAATTGCAATTGTATAAAGAAGGGGGAGCCATGATGAGGGGTAGGAGAGGAGACTGAAGCGAGAGATTAATTCTTTTGGTGATTTGTGAGTGACTCTATGGATTGATCCTTCCCTTGATGTGGAGAAAGAAGATTGTTGTTTTGGATCTGTTGTGATGAAAGTAATATGATATGATGGATATTGTGCTCAATCAATGTTTCCCTTGTTCCTCTTGCATATGTTGTTATGTCTTTTCCTGTTTTTAATTGTTGCAATGGATCTATTTTACAAGGAATGCAATACTGGTGTGATGTCTTTTCTAGTCTTTTCAGTTTTATGAATGATGAATGCTATACCATTGCTGCGATCTGTAAGATCTCTGATTGAATTTCATATTGCTGCAATGAGTAGTTGAATGCTGTGATCTATTAGATCAGTGATTGAAAAGATAGATCTGTGATGAATACTGCAAGATTTGATAGATGGTTTTGCTAGATCTGATAGTTGTGATGATAAATCTCTGATGCCTCGATCCTCCTCTTTACTACTGGAAACGTGGTTCCGAGAGCTCTCCCTCAAACATCGCGGGTGATACTTCATCTACTCTGTGGGTGTTTTCGGGCAGGGTAAAACCTGTTTGGGCCGATGCTCAGGGAGATTGCGCTGGTTGAGCATCAACAGAGTGGGGACCTCTATCGACGAGGCTTTGTTGGTGGGTTTTTTCAAACACAAACTAGCGCTAGAGTGACTAAGAGTGATCTAACTAACAAGAATAAAAGCATAACTTAGCATAACTGCAAATCTTCTATGGTCAACTGTCGAACACTGCTAGTGGCACTCGAAGTGGGATCCTAAATTATAGGGCTTTTCCCCTAGGGAACCTAAACTCATGCAATCAGGTGTAGTAAGTGGAAAATATCCCATAGGTGTGCCCCCCATGCACTGATGGAGTGATGAATACCTTCTCAGCTAGGAAAATAGAAAATTAGACTATGCGGTCAAAGGGAGAATTAATAATAATCCCAACAAATTTAGCATTAAAATGATTGCGTATTGATTTATGGTATTTTCCAAATTCTAGTGTGTTGAGAATGTACATACATAGACTTATATATTCTAATATATAATGTGTGAGAAATGTGGTAATTGAAAAATCATTGTATGTGAATTACTTTGAATGATCACCAAATTATGTGGCGTGATGATATAATGTTGCGATTGTCTATCCATAAAGAAGTTGTGTTAAAAATGACGTGGATATAATATTAAGGCCATGGTGAGAACCAATATCCTATGGCAATGAGTAGCCAAATGTTAAGAGAAGGACCTCATGCTCACAAAACCTAGTTTCTATAGGAAACGAAACTACAAAGGAATAAGAATGAGTTCATGAAGAAATAAATGAAAACTCTCACCATACAAACATTATATTGACCATTACATCAAAAAATTTCACTAAGATATTACATTGAAATGTTACGCTAAAACTTTACATTGAGGCAAGACCTAAGACTTGTGAAAATGAAAAAGTTATGATAGTTTGGTATCTGTGTGTTACAAATGACCTATATGTTCAATTAAAGACCTTATTTTTTTATTATTTGATTATTTGAGCACATGAAGTTTTGTTGAGAATTGAATGTGTTGTAGAAAGGAGTTTACTATATTTTTTTAAGAAGGATTATTGTTGGTAATGGATCCATTTGAATGGTTGCATGAACAAAATATAGCAAGGATATTAAATTCCTAAATCTACATTTGTGGTACCAAAAGGTGCAAGACAAAGATTTGTTTAGAGTGTGTCTATTATCCTGAGATTGCCAATAAAACAAATTGAAACATATAATAATAACAAATGAGTAAGAGATGTTATTTTGAACAACTGTGGGGATGCCCCTATTGTATGTGCATCTTGAAGAGCATCGATAGAAGATACACTTGAGATATTTTGTATAAATGAAGGGGTATCATACTTGTGTTGGATAGGGCATGTAATGTAGTAGAAAGTCTAGCTAGGCATGAGGAACCCAAAAGAGATGGTAAAGAGGTCTTGGACTAGACTATAATACAGACCACATTCCCCCTTATGTTATCATTGTTTGAAGTCTGGAAATAGGTATTAAATGGATGAACAAGGGAACATCTTCTAATTATAAATATTTTAAATAATTACCATAAAATGATTATGTATACATCTACACCATGAGAACGCTTGCACAAGAATTGATGGCTCCATCAAGAGATGACTATCATGTGTGTGCTAAAATGGAAAAGCTTCCAAGAAAAGTTGAGGATGCATGAAACAACCAAACAATATGTATATGTTTGAATATTGAGTAATGGAAATATATGTGAATTTGTTATAATTTCTTAGTGTTAAGTAAATGAATTGGAATTGTCAATGTGTCATGATAGGAATACTTGGATATTCAATTATTAATTTATAAATTGGAATTATGTTATATCTTATGATGCTAACAAATATTGCATGTGCAATAGGTTGTGATGCCTTGGGTTTTTTCCCCAAAAATGTATAATATGTTATAAGAAATCTAACTTGTTGAAACTATAAATTACTACTAGAAGGCATAAACAAAATAGGGTGAAAGTAAATTCATATAGGGAAAATTATGAAAACCAATTGTATTTTGATATGCCTTATTCTTTGATATAAACTAACCATACATATGTATATGTTCCACATTGTTTTTTGGAAAATATTGTATTTTTTTGGTGTAGAACATAGGTGTGAATGGATGCAAATAGGCCTTAAAGATATCTCAAAAATATGTCGAACATGTTGTTGTCCTAGAAATCCTGGCGAGGAAAAATGTAATTGTAAATAGAACTTATGTTGTATGTAAGAATTTGGAAATTGAAAGAAAAGTCTGAAAGAATGGGAACACCGAGGATGGTGTTATCTTAAGTGGGAGAGGATGTAATATCCCACATTCTTAACCCCTAGTAGTTTAAATATAATAGTTGATGTAAATATACTTATGTAATATCTCATGGTGTGGAGCTCAATATCAAGTCCTCGCTAATGAGCGTTGGAAATGACAAGGCATGGTCACACTCTGATCATGATGCAAGTTGTAAGTTTCAAATTAATAAAAATAGACATAGGGAATGAATGTGCAAGGAAACTAAATGAGGGGTGCCAATATCCACCAAGAGGAAAAATCAATGGCTATGTAATCCATGGGGATCCAATTAATGATGATGACTTGGCATCATTGTTCTTTGGGCACTAAAAGGAAAGTTAGTTGTTTTCTTATTATCCTAAGACCAATAAATGTGAGTATGAAATCTTTGATAACCCTTAAAGGTTGCAAGGAAATGCATCATTCGCAATAATATATCAAATTAAATATTCTCCTAGGAGCATTAATAGAAATGTTTTGGGTATATTAAAAACCCTAGTGACATTTGAGCATGATCACCACAAATCAATGACCATAAAACATAACTCAAGCATTCATACAAAAATCAAATTAAAAATATTCAGAAACGTATTTTTGAAGAGACAAGTAGATTAAAAACTAACTCACCTTAATCCAAACATTTGATGAATAATCCATTATTTTGTAGTTGCTCCAATATTTCTCCCAAATGGTTGATTGACTGCAAGGTAGTTAGTATGTTGGTAACCCTAGAGGCCCTAGTTTATAAGGATGTTTTTTCCTGAACAACAGAACTGGTGACTCCATTGGGGATTCCATCCTCTTGCAGGTCTTCTCTGTAGGCTCCATGATCATTCTTTGCTCTTTTTTATTCTAGGTGTGATTTGTTGTGTTTTTCCTTTGATTTTCAGTTTTGCATGTTCAGGGCCATCCTGTCAGTACCTTTTTCTTTTTGAAAAAATTTGGCAGCATACACGAGTTGTCTTGTTGACAGTCGCGTATTCCTCTTTGTATACGCGGGTTTCCTTCTGGACAGTCATGTATCATACGCGGTTTGTCTTTACAATAGTCATGTATTCATGTAGGTTTTCTCTAAGTTCATAGGGTTCTTTCTTGTCCCTATTTTTGTGTCCTCTCAGATGCTTGTGGAAGGTTCTATTTCTGACATGATACTGTAAGTCTCAGGTCTGTACATTTCACAGTTTACTTGATTTTCCAAGTCCTTGAGTGTTTTGTGTTTGAATTTCTTCATTGGTGAATGGTTAGGTCCTCCTACTTGGATTAGGTATGGATGCTTGTGTTTTGGGTCATTGATCAGTCATTGGAGACACTGTATGCTTTGTACTGTTGTTTTTGGTCTGAGTAAGTCATTCTTGCCTTTTTTGGATCTATTAATCTTTGATTGGATAGTTCCGCGAAGTCTTGGTTTTGTGCATTTTCTTATTGTTTGGGTGAAGTGCTTATTATAGGGTTTGTTTCAATCATTTTATGTTACATGTTTATATTGTTCAAGCTTACTCAAGTTTGCATTTAGTTGCATTAAAATTTTTGAACTTTTTTTTGAAAAGAAAAGACAAAAAAAAATTGTTTTTTTTTATATACTTTTTGCATTAGGTTGCATCTAGTGTTCTTTTTGTTATTTTTCAAGAAAAAAAATCAAAAATTGAAGTCTTGTAGTTTCTCATGCTTTTTTTAAAAAAATCATTAGCTTTCATTTTACAAGAAAACAAAAGAAAAAGTTGGCATTGTAGTTGCATTTCGCTTTGAAAATCAAGTTTTTTACATCCTCTTTGCTTTCTTTTGCTGAGTCTATAACACCATACAGTTTCATCCCACTACCTCTCACTAAAAACAACCAATTAAAAAGAATGATTAATTAAAATTTTACTTGTAAGTTTATTTTTTCTAGGATCATACACCAACTAGTTCAGGCTAGGCTTGTAGACTAGGGAATTTTAATTGTCTCTAAGTATTTGAATTCAGACATAGTTGGCCTTTCACTAGGTAAATAATCCTCTACATGAGACCATCTGGAAAGCTCCTCTCACACAGGAGTTAAGCACAAGGCAGTGTGAGGACCTAGATTGAGGAGATAACCCTCTGATTCCTTGTTCGAGCGTATATGGGGATTTTTATGCATTTGAGGATCTTGTCAATAGCACCTCTTGGGCCCCATACGGTGCGAATGTTGATAGGGTTTCAGGATTTGCTACCCTGCCCATGCATAATGATCAAACTCATGACTGTTCCACCAAACTATTAGTGTAATTGCGATAGACTTTAGTATGGACTTCCCCACAATAGTAGAACCTATATAGTTAATCGGGGCTGGAAGATCAAATGTGCCCATCAATGATGCATACATTCCAGCCCCCAAGCTCTCAGTAGCAGGTTTCACCTGATCAACCAAGGGCATAGTGGACTCATTAGACTCCATGTGGCCTTTTCGAATAAAATTGAGTTGGTCAACAGTAACCAAATTCCCTTCGTGTGGAAACACTACCACCCGAAAAATGGTCGATGAAATAGCAGACATGGAATAAGTCCAACTTCTTCCCAAAAGCAGGTTATAATCTAAGAGTGCATCAATCACCTCTACCTCAACAAACACCACTTTCCCTGCTAGCTTAATTTCGAAAGCCGATAGGATACAATGCAGACGGAATGACCTCCTGTCGAAATCAGTAAGTAGGGTGTTTGACAGAACTAGCTCTGGGGATCCTAGAGCTTTCCAGCAAGACAAGGACATAACACATGTAGAAGCACCCTCATCAACAACTTCCCTTCCAATGGTCTTTCCACCATGGATGACATCTGTCGATAAGGTTACATGGTAAGGTAGGCGAATTTTAACATCAGATAAGTGAAATTTCTCCATGAGTCTTGACGAGTCCATACTTCCTAAGGCTGCTAAGAGTGCATCCCGTTGGGTGGGACAACTCTGTAACACCTCTAAAGCTGACATTGCATAAGGGGTTTGGGCTAAGTATTCAACCACAGAGTAGTTTGAAGCAGCCCTAGCATTAGGGTTATGCAAGATATTCTTAAAGACATCTTTCGGTATCTTAGGCATAGTTTCAGCAGGCTTCTCAATCGTGAGAGGGTTAGAAGTTTCACCTATAGACTTACCCTTCTCAGAAGTCTCTTTTTCATAGTTTTTGTTCCTGGTCTATAGCAAAGTCGAAGATTGAAAAATTTTGATAATATTGGGGTCAGGGGCATTTGGAGTGCCCCCTGCTACATTAGAAGCTGAAGTAGAATTCTGCCCTTGCGGAAAATGATCCTTCAGGATAGCTAGTTGTTGATCTCTTAGCAGATTCTGGGATTGTTCCATAAGGGGACAAATATGGGTGAGGTGATCCTCATGGAACAACTTACATGGGAATTTCACCTTTTTCTTTTCTTTCTTGCCACCATCAGCATTGTTTGTGGGTTTCTGCTTGTTTTGATTTCCCTCCCCTTTATTTCCTCTCTTCTTTTTCCCACCGGGCTGTTGATTTCCCTTCTGAGAGGTCTGCGCAAAAACATTTGCATTTTGGGGTGAGGGGGAGACCTTTGCTACCTCCACCGTAGAATTCTTGACGAACAGCCGATGGAGCTGTTTGGCCAAAGATTCTACAGTGGGAGAATTTACAGACCCAACCACACCATCGGCATGGGGTCTAGGCTTAGGTTTCTTTGTATCATGGGTTGGCCTCGGTGCCTCAGGGATAATCTCATACAAGATCCTAGATTAAGAATAAATCAAATCCAATTGTTGGGCCCTGAGGATAGCTTTTTCCTCATTCATCACTTCTGAAGTAGATACGTCCTTAGATATATAAGGCAATATGGATTTAATGAACCACTCTAATAAGAACTCAGGAGGAATAGTGGCTTTAATAAGGCTCTTCTGCCTCCTCCACTCTTCGATGTGATCCGAGATGTGGGTAGCCTTGTTCTGCCGAAAGGTAGATAACAAGTCTGTTCTGAAATCATATCAAACCGGAAGCTGAAAGTGGCTAAGGAATGCATTAGCCAAGTCCCAAAAACTACTGAATGCAGCAAAAGGCAACTCAATGTACAATTTTGCTATAGTGTTGAAGGCTAGGGTTTCAACATCACATTCAAGCATGCATTAAGTTCATACACATCAATCAAAGACAAAGAACTATGGGAAGGGACGTCCAATCCGTCTTTTTCATTGTC
>LPNX010195172.1:147359-190945 GCA_001517045.1 Pseudotsuga menziesii | reverse complement strand
ATATATATATATATATATATATATATAATAGGATCATAATCCTTAAATCTGCCTATATATCTAAGCCTGCTCCTCAGCCTCCTCAGCTGTGTCTGCCTCCTAGGCCTCCCTGTAATGTAAAATGGACCTGGATAACCTCCTTAGTATGCATATCCAGGTAGGAGGAAACCCTACTACAAACTCCTACATCACGATAGTCTATGCATATGGTAGGGACCCCTTGAGTTATCCTTGCTAGCTTCCCATTGAGAAATATCAGTATACCTTGGTCCCCACCCTGTATAGGCCACACAAAACTCCTAGGGTGCCCATCGAGGCGTACAGGTCTAATATCATCATTTTAAAACATTTTAAAATGGATTAAAACTCTTATACATATGTAAATATCTTTATGATTAAAATTCATAAAAATTAAAAAACATAAAAAAGAAAAATACATAGCTCTCCCCATGCCTCCCTTGGCGGGAGGACAAGATCGTTATCTCCTTAGAAATCCAATCTGACATACAGAAAATACCCGAAAGCTGGTAATTTCCACTCCCATCACATATAGAAGTCATCATGATAGACACTCTAAACAAATCCTCTACCACCCTGATGGAGAAACACCTCCCCCCATATGGTAAGTCTAGGTTGTCGAGGGGAAGGTGGTGGTAGTGCTACTGTGGGGATAATAGTAGGCACTCTCTCAAAGAAGAACACCACTAGAATACTCGAGTATCAAAATTTCTTCCTGTGCCCTCTTTTGCAGTCTAAGATTTGTTTCCTCATAATTGGGATAATACCTGAACACTAGTCAATTACTATGCTTTGCATGCAGTCCACCACAATCTACATCTAAGACTGAGTAGCTAGATGCAATGTAGAAGATCCTATAATTCCAATTACAGTGCTTACCACTACCTGTAATGGAAATATTCTAATGTGAAAAATAGGGATACATGTTCCTTTCTTCTATGATCCTGGTGTGAATTAAATGTCAATATAGTCCTGGATACTCATAGGGTCACCACCCCTGCCTGTACCCTCGAGATTCACAGTCATACCTCTGCGGGACAACCCTGTAATAAAATACATGTCCTCTACTATGATTTCCAAAATTTCTCCTTGAATATCAAAGGCACCAAGGTCGTGATCTTAGTAGCTGATCAGATGCTCTAGAAAATGAACATTGGCCCTCATGTTGAAAGTACAGTAGAACTTTAACAACCCACATTGTTGTAAATCTTGTAATGTATACCTCCTTTGGCCCTCCATTCTAGAACCATTGTATACCTTCCCATTGACCATCACCAATCATTAGAATCCATTTCATTTCTTTTGATTTTGGCCATTTATATAAGTTTGTTTAAGTCATGCAGAATATGCGACTGTCCTTTAGGCATTTCACATATCACATGCGGGTTATTTTTTAGCAAGTCGCGTATGAAACACGTGTATGTAACTGCCATATTTGCATACCCGCGTATTCTGCGTGACCCTTTTAGGGAAAGCAAAAAACCATGAAATTTTTCACAAAAATGAAATTTAGAATGGATGAAAGGAAGGAGAAGGGACATGATGCCAACCTGCAACTGACAGAATTCGATTTGGTCCACTGGTTTATCCTTGGTGAACAGTTGAATCCAGAGCTAAAAACTTGCCAAATTGGGTGAATTGTCAAATGGTATGTTTTATTTTTGTTTTTGAACTATATATAGAAACATTTCCAATATTTTGACCCATATTCTATAGTTTAAAAATTATTTTTTATAAATGAACTAATACCATGTATTTTTACTAAGTACAACAAGTTCAAGATATTTAAGAAGATGTTATCCGCTCATATAGGGTGGGATTTGGTCCTCAATATGTCCTTTTGAATTTATACCTTATCCGTTTTTAACCCTAGGATTACCTCTTTGACCATGGACTACGGTGTTTAAACCATTTTTACCTAGTCTACATCATTGTTCTTCCATGGATAGGGCCTCCTCTTCATGGGTATCCTAGTCTATAACACTTTATTGTTTTTCTGGTACCCATGCCTCAGTTTGTTGGGCAATAGGGCAGACCCGGGTTTTATACCTTTAACTTCGTACCAACAAAAGACCCACAGTGTTGGCCCTTTCGGCAACAACCTGCGAACAGGTTGTAGTCTCACCCGAAACAGCTATGGGGTGCCGCAGAACCAGGTTTCTGTAAGCAAAAGAGGGATATTACTATACCTTTAGCTTTTACCAGATTATAAATATAAATCACAGAGCTTAACATTCACTTATTTAGTTTCGCGGTTAAATAAACAAACAGTGCCTTGCGCAACCCTTTACTGGGAATTCACAGCGAAGTTATTATCTAGCAGAGATCTTTACTTATCAGATATATAGATATTAATGCATGAAAGAACATAACAAAACACAACACAAAAGAACCACAACACCAGATATAACATGGTTCACCCCCAGTGTAGGGGTTACGTCCATAGAACTGTGTTTTATTCAACTTTCTACAAAAACCACAGTTCTGATCTGCGCACTCAGCTGCAGATCCCTTCAAGTCCTCAAAGCCGCGCACACAGCTGCAGGCCTCTGCGCACATAGCTGCAGATCTTCTAAACACTTACAAAACCCTCTGCGCACACAGCTGCAGAGGTCGTCCACGCACACAGCTGGGACTTATCCTTTTCTTACAAAATATAGTCGTAGCTTCACGGCACTTCCTTATACATCAAAATCCTAACCTGACTTATTTACAAGAGTGCCTATTTATACAGCACACTATTACAAAACCATGGACTTAAACCATGTGCACTTCAAACCCTAAACCCTGGACTTAAACCATGGGTTTATTACAATAATGAGGTTTTGACTTAACCCTGACACCCCTAAGACTAATTTGAGCTGTAACTCCGCTTACAAGCTTCCTCAAAACCCGTGGAGTTACCGAGACTAAATACCCTTAAAGTACACATCCCAACAGGCCCCTAAGACTCATTAGTGGCCCATCCCGAGACACTCTGCTAGTCTTTTGTCGGATGTAGCTTCTTTGCAAGGGTGGTGAACTGAGTATTGAGACTGTGCATAATTTCATCAGCTGCTTTCTCCTTTTCCACCAACTCCTGCAGTACAGTGGATGATACTTCATCGGCTTTCTCCTGTGCGAATGCATTATATTCCTGCATAATTTTGAACTGGATATCCACCGCAGTACTTAATTCCAAAGCCTCACTGACAAGTGGCTGCATGGAGTTTTCCAACTCAGTTACTTTCACCCAGCACAATTCGATTTCCTGTTGAAGTTCCTTGCTGTGCTTTACTCTGATCATTTTCTCCATCGGTGGTAGAGTCTTAATTTCTACTTTTACTGCATCCAGCTCTGCCTGTCACTGCTTGATGGTTTCTTGCAGCTGTCCTATTTATGGATGTTCCTGAAGGGTTGTCCAAGCCTCTACACTGTCTCCAAGTAACTTTGTTGCGTTGCCCACAATATCCGAAATCTTCGCTGCGGATGCCTGAATGTCTGCGCGGCGCTGTTCTTTGACATCAGGTGGAATTTTCGGAGGGATGCGCAGTTGGAGATCTGTGATTTGAGTCTCATGTTCTACTTTGAGCTTCTAAACTTCATGGAGAGACTGTTGCGCATAGTCTTTTAGTCAGACCAATCTTTGTTTGGGTTCTTCCATCAGCTGAACATTGAAGTCAGGAATACTTCGGCATGCTTCATCCAAAACTCGGACCAGTGTAATCCTATTGCGTTCTGCGTCCCTCTTTCGTTGTTCTGCAGCTTCCAACTGCACTGTAAGGCTATCATTCTGCTTCCTGGTATCATCCAACTATTTTTCTGAATACTGGTCTCGCGCCTGGATTTCTTTTGCGATAGCTGACTGGAAGAGATGTAGTTCTATCATGGACATTTTGGTGTAATCGATTCCTATTGTCATGCTCATCTCTGTGCGGGATGCTGCATCAGTTATGATTAGGGCAGCGGTGGATACTTGGCCCCTGTTTTCATGAGCTGGCCATTGCCTTAGGTCGGGCTGCACACTTACCGGAATACTGGTGGCTACAGTGCCACTCGTTGATTGTGCTGCTAAGTTCTTCAGCTCCGATATGTGCTGTGCGACACCACTGATGGCACCCAATTGTACAACAGAAAACTCTGACCATTTCTTGGTAAGAACCTCTGTGGACTTTGACAAAGCCTCATCAATCTCCTCGCTTGTCAAGTCAGGTGTGTCGTCGATATTCTTATCCTTTGATGCCTTCGCTTTCTTTCGGGGCTGCGGTTTGTTCACTTCCTCTATTTATGGAGTCTTGTGCTTATTCCCCCTATTAGGGTCTGGATTAGTTTGAATCGAGTCATGTCCTTCTTCTTCGTCGATTTTTCCTCCACCACCTTGGCTTCTGTCATTCTACTGCGACTCAGTCCGTTCTTCGCTGTCTTCCAGGGGACTTTGCTGCTGTGTGTGACTAGGGCCTGCGCCCACATTGGTAACTATGGGGACCGGAATGTGAGGTTTTTTCCCTACATCTTTCAACCATTCAGTCGGCCAGTGCTGAACTACTGCCCATATATCACCCTCAATGACTACATATGGTAACTTGAACCATTGGTGTTTTTATCTGCGCGAGCCTGGATGAAGGTATTGTGCATGTCAGCACTGAAGGTGGCTGCACCGTCGAATTGCGAGAATAACTCATGACTGAGCCTTGGGGTTTTTGTGATCTCATACTGGATATTCATGATATAAAATGAAAATACATAATTTGTCATCTGTTGGTGTGCTTTATCCTGTGACACCCACAGTGATGCGTACCTGACTGCGCTAGACATGTGCTCCGGGGCATCCTGAAACTGTGCCTCAGTAGGTTCTTGCCATCCTACTAGTGCAATGAGGATGAGCAACCATGAGTAATGGAAAGCCCTACCTTTCTCCTGTGCGTCGCGAGCGTCTTCCAAGAATTCCCTCGTAAGATACGCTGCCCAGTTGTAGCAGTAACCTTCAGCGCAGTTCATAGCGATTCTGATAACCAGGGTAGGTACTTCAGTTGGTCTGCACTTCTGTATGACTTTGCAGGCTAAGAGTTCAGCTGCGAAGCGGATGTGATTTTCCTTAATCGCAGAAGTGTGATACCCACGTTTTCCCTTTGTTAGGCCGAAGCGTTCCTTCATGGTCTGTGCGAGCTTTGTATCCTCATGCTTCGAGGGAAATTCGATCACTGGATCAGGCCCTACTATTGGTAAGCCAGTGATCCTTTGAATGAGCTCACCGTTGATAGGGATTTTCTTGTTTCCTATCCATAGATGGCCATCATGAACTAGGGCTAGCAGTTGTTTGACCACTATGGTCACCTGTGTGTCACGACCAAAATGAGGAACGTCGAGCATCTTCAGTAGACCCACTTGCTCCAAATCGGTAGCCCACCGTTTGAATTCTAATAATGTCGCCCCGTTCTCATCGTACTTGACAAGGTGCAAATACTTTCTTGGTGCGAACTGCAGAAATTTGCCACTATCGCTTGTATCATGGTCGGCATATTTGAGCCGGTCTATCTTTCCTGTCATGACCCCAACCAGCTGCACACCGAGTGGTAGTGAAGGGGTGTGTATTGTGAACTGCTTGTTCCGCCAAGGTGGTTTAACTCCTGGTCGAAGAGGCGGGATATAATTCGGCCGCCGTGGTGCAATCTTCTCCTCTCCTTCACTTGGAATTTCTACTGACCCCGGCGGATCCATTCCAGAATCCTCTGATGTTTGCCTCGATTATTTGTGGTGATCTTCGTTCCGCTTAGAATGAACTTCCAGCTTGAACTGTTTCCTGGCAAACCGTGTTTGCATTGGTTGACTCGGTGCTAGTAGAGTCTCCTCATGTGCTATAGGCGTAGGTGGGGGGTGAACAATGTTCTTCAGACCTGTCTGTGCAAATTCTCTCAATAAGTCCTGAAGTTCTTGATCACCGGACATAGGTTCAATTGTGAAACTGTAGAATGTGATTTGCCCATATCCGGATGTCTTCTTAAACAATCCATTGATCAAATCAGCCATAAATGTGCCTTGAAGGCACCAAATCTGACTGAGATCCTGCTCCCATGATACTATATTTCAGCGAATATCCTTAGGACGGGTAATTAAGGCAATTAAAGTACCGATGCCGCCAAACTGGCAGTGTTCCAATGATCGGCTTTTATGGTGTGGCACAACCAGAATCACAGTTGTGTCGCAATAAGGACCTTCATCATGGCAGTGACCTTCGGCGTATGCAGGCCAGTGCTGTGACCACACTGTGAGCCTCGCTCCCTTAGCATTTTGTGTCGTCCAGCGAGGGTGGGACTGGGCTATTGCTTTATCACTAGGCACGTTAAGGTGCCAAGGCCCAACCTCCATCCACCGGCTTTTGGCTATAGGTGCCTGGCTATAGACAAATTTAGGGACCCATTATGTACGAAGTATCAGCTTCCAAGCTCCATACCAATGCTCCAAGTGTTCCTGCGATCTATTCTACCTGTTGAACCTGCTGCGCGCCCTCTGTAGCTGATCCCCAAATCTCAGGTGAAGGGAGGTCGGACGAATTTTCCATCTAGGAAGGTATTTCTGATGGCCAGTCCACCATCTAGCTGTGGGGACTCCAATTGCTGAATCCAAAGTCTCGAGTGTCTATGGCTCCAGTATCTATTCTGAGAATGGCGCAGTAGACTCTTCTGGGTCTGTTGAAGCATCAGAATCGGGTAAGGTTCTTGTCTGTGAACGAAGCCATCTGAGGTACTTGGTAATTCTAGCGCATCTATGTCCATGTAGCTCATACAAGCGGTTCTGCCAGTTCTCTAAGCCATCGTCTAAATCCTTCATACAGGAGCTATCACACTACCAATCCATAATACCTTCGGTAGTAGGGTCAATATAATCTTCTTCCTGCGCTGTGATGTTATAAATGTGCTCCAGAACATACTGGTCTTCATCTCTGAGTGGTTCTGTGTATCTTTATCCTTGGGAAGGGTCTAGGGGTATTATCACTCTCAAACCCTTTCCTTCGAAGGTCATCTGTCTCTTCTTAAGGTTAATAACTGCAGCATTTTCCATTGCCCATTCAATTCCTAACAGAGCGGGATAGGGATTGCTGTCATTAATGATCTCAATTACTTCAAAGTCCACTAAAGTATTGACCCCCTCAATATCTATTGGGACTCTAGGGAGTCTCCCTAGGGGCACAATCCTTTGCTGATTGGCTAACCTCAACTGTATAGGGGACCAAGCAAGGGCAGGTTTCCCCATTTGCTCCCAGGTTTGCTTGGTGAGGACATTGACTTCTGATCCTAAATCCAGAATGACATCAGTCATATCATACTCCCCTATCTGAACATTCAATCGCATTTCCCTACCAGTTCTTCGGACACGATTAATAGTTTTCTCCTTATCAACTCTTCTTTGAGGTTCACAGAAAGCGAGAACTTTTTGTAGATCCTTTAAAGCATTCCCATTCCTCAAGAGTTTCATACATCTCTGTAAAAAGGAGGACAGTGTACTTACTTTGTCCGACGAAGCATCTTGCGGCTACGACTCCTGTTGATGATGCTGCACAGGGACTACTGCTGTGCCAGGATCACACTTGGCCTCCATGACTGTCTCTTGTTCTCTTTTGCTATCAGGTGCTGGGACTTGCTCAGGGGCCTTACAGACCCACACCTCGGCAGGATGTTTCTCCGTATTCTGGACGTGTGTCGTAGCTCCACTCCGCGTAACAACGTTGATGGCTAGGACAGGTCTTTTCTCGATGGAGATCAACTGAATATTCTGGGTAGGTCCACTATTTATTTCCTGAATCTTAGCTATCAGTTGGGGGCACTGCTCGATCACATGATCTACTGCGTGGCAGTACTGACATGTCGTAGTGGGGTTTCGACAGTACCTGGCTAGATGCCCAGCTTGGTTGCAGTTTTAACACACCACCTGGCCTCTGCCTCTTCCTGCCATACCACCACGACCACGACTTCCAAAAGCACCCCTACCGGAAGCACCACCCTGGTAACCATAGCCATCATTACTCGGTCCCTCATTTTGCACTCGGTAGGCATCATAAGTGCGCTCTCTCATAAGGTCATAGCTGCAACACTCCTCCTCATTATGCCCTATGGACTTACAGAATTTGCAGTAGGGGTTCTTGGGGATTTGGACATACCTCTGGAGGAGATGGCAGTTTTTTGGTCGATGTTGGCCAGTTGTCTGACAGATTTCACAATATAGAACAGCAGGGTTGAACGGGTTTGGCACACCAGTATTTAGGTAATTTCTAACCACAGGGCATTGGTCCCTATCGTGGCCTTCTATCCAACATTGTGTACACCAAACCTCTTCACGACCGATTTTTCCTTTCTTCATATCGCGAAGTTCTAGAGCCATAGCTAACAACTGCGCTTGGATTTGAGCAATACCAGAATTGTCTTCGACAGGGGCGGTCTCAAGCTTCATCGCGATCTCCAGAGCCTCCTGCTGGTCAGCCACCTTCTGTTGCATGAGTAGCGTTCTGATATGTGGTAGCAATGCGACAATGAACCATTCCTTGTGCTGCGTGGGACCAATGGTGAAACTGACTTGGTCGAGTAGAACTTTGAACCTTTGATCAAAGTCCCACATGGATTCACCGCGCTTCTGCTGAATCTCTTTCAATTCAGTGATACACTGCGACTCTGATTTTGGCTTCTTAAATTCCTTTATCATTTCTGCTTTTATGTCGGCCAAGGCATGGTTCTGAGTGCTGTAAAACTTCATGAACTAGGTAAGAGCGCGGTCTCTAAAGGAAGTAACCAACTGCGTCCTTTTGTCATTCTAATCCGTAATGGACTTAGCATTCCATACTGCTTCACATAAAAACCAGAATTGTTCTGGATCCTCCGATCCAGCTCCTTTGAAAATGGGCAACTTAATATCATCATGCATGTGGGCCATCGAGGGTCGAGAGGGAAAGGGAGGCGGATTAGAAGTGGGTGGGGGGAAGCTTACCGGGGTAGACTAACCTGTGACCGGGGTAGACTGACCTGTGACCGGGCTACTCGGGGTATGGTAACTTTTCGACTGCGACGGTTTCTCAGGGAAAATAGGTCTGCGCTGCGGGGTTAACGGGGGGTGGCCGACAGAGGGGATTTCTTCGGGTACTGAATCTGTGGGATTTATAGGGGGATACTCGGTGTGCTGATCCTGAGAATAGGATCCAAAATCTCTTTTGTACCTCTTGCCACTTCACAGCAAACCACTTTTCTCGTCAAAGGTATTGTCACTTGCAAACATAGGTTAGTAAAACTAAATCTAACAGTCTGATTCAAATAGCAAGATACATTTTTCAGCTAATAGCATTTTAACTCTCAAATTCAATGAATTCAAAAACTTACCCCTTGGTCCTTTGAAAAATTGGCGTTCAGCTTCACTGAAAGACGTACTTGTGTCGATAGCAAACTCCGCCACAAATGATTCAAGGGTTCGCGTTGTCCAGAAATCAACAGCGCGAGATATCTCGTTGTTTACTTGTTTCACAAAATTAACTCGTGGGGGGGTCCAAGCAGGAATCTGACAAGCTTGGAAGTTCGTCCTTCTCTCTGTTAACCTGGATAACCACTGGTGCAATTCTATGTGTACAGTACTGAAAAAAATCTCATAAAAATCAGCAAAAACATACCTTTGTAAAAAGTCGTATGCACTACGTTGCGGATCTTTGTTCTCTTGCTCGGCGAATTTTAAATAAGTCTCGTCAAGCTAATCACTGATTTCCTTCACAGAGGGCCTCCAGAACATCGCCCTCGAGGTACGACGTAAACCCCTCTTGAGCAGATACTGAGTTCAACCGGCAACAGAACCAATTTGTTGGGCAATAGGGCAAACCCAGGTTTTATACCTTTAACTTCGCACCAACAAAAGACCCACATTTTTGGCCCTTTCGGCAACAACCTGCGAACAGTTTGCAGTCTCACCCGAAACAGCTATGGGGTGCCACAGAACCAGGTTTCTGCAAGCAAAAGAGGGATATTACTATACCTTTAGCTTTTACCAGATTATAAATATAAATCACAGAGCTTAACATTCACTTATTTAGTTTCGCGGTTAGATAAACAAACAGTGCCTTGTGCAGCCCTTTACCGGGAATTCACAGTGAAGTTATTATCTAGCAGAGANGGGTTACGTCCACAGAACTGTGTTTTATTCAACTTTCTACAAAAACCACAGTTCTGATCTGCGCACTCAACTGCAGATCCCTTCAAGTCCTCAAAGCCGCACACATAGCTACAGGGCTCTGCGCACACAGCTGCAGATCTTCTAAACACTTACAAAACCCTCTGTGCACACAGCTGCAAAGGTCATCCACGCACACAGCTGGGACTTATCATTTTCTTACAAAATATAGTCGTAGCTTCACAGCACTTCCTTATACATCAAAATCCTAACCTGACTTATTTACAAGAGTGCCTATTTATACAGCTCACTATTACAAAACCATGGACTTAAACCATGTGCACTTCAAACCCTAAACCCTGGACTTAAACCATGGGTTTATTACAATAATGAGGTTTTGACTTAACCCCGACACCCCTAAGACTAATTTGATCCATAACTCCACTTACAAGCTTCCTCAAAACCCGTGGAGTTACCAAGACTAAAGACCCTTAAAGTACATGTCCCAACACAGTTGTGCGACGTTTGCGGGATCCTTCTTAGTATTTTTTCATGACAAAATGAGCCTCATTTTTCATCTTTTACGAGCTATCCCTATTATAAGGATCCCTGCACTTATGGAGTTTATTTAGGCCCATGTATAACTCCTCAAAATAGACTTGAGTTCCAAGTAAACTTGTTCATTCATACTCATTAAGAATAAGTGAATGGGCATCCACATTGGTGGTAGTTTACCGTTTTTCAGACCATGTGGAATATTTACGAAAAAAGGAGAACTCACTTTTCTTTGGAATTGAGAAGAATATTCTCAGATATAGGTTTATCACTTTTTTCGGGCCTGAGGGATTAAACTTACGGAAAAGGAACACCCAATGTGATCTTAGTTTTTTTTTGTGCTCTGGACCTAAACATGAAAAATATTCTGAGTGTACTTTATGTCTTTGTCATTCTTGCAAAAACTAAAGAAAAAATCATCGAGTTTACTATTGTAAGACCAATTTCTCATAATCAAATGGATATTTCTGATTGATCTTGCCTTCCTTCACACTCATTAAAATCAAGATACCTGTCGCTTCTGAAGGTGCATCGGTCTAGTATTAATTTACCCCTTTTTTAGGACCTTGTCATGTAAGTAGGAAAAAGGTATTATACCTTAGTCCTCTGGGAGATAATATAGTTCTTATGTGGATTTTTTTATACTATTTCGGCCTCAGGAGACTAAATTGTACGAAAAATCACCCCCCTAGAGTCTTCTTTGGAGATTTCAGACTCTCAAAATATGAAAATAACAATGAGCATGTACTAGTTCAGGCTCGTAAAATCCATGAATCGGTGACATTATCAAGCATTATCCTCCCCCCTCTTCAAGCTTGTAAAAAATGAAGAGAGACCTGAGTTGACTTTCCTGGACTCTTTAAAATTTAACAGGAAAGATAAGAAAGAAGTACTCTCTTTGGGTTATAAACAGTGGTAGAATGTCCTCCTTGAACACATCACTCTCTGAACTTTTTGATACTCATGTTTCAGTTTACACTTTCATCTCAGCTATTACTTCGATTTTTTACTCCTTCACTTGTCCTTTATACATGGGGAATCTGATCATGTCTCCTACATGACAGATAAGTCTAGTTGACCTATCTACAAGTCAAAATATGCCTTCGTTCATCTCTATGTCATGCTCACTATTCAAGGATATGTCCCTTCATCTGATTATTATTTTGATTCCATCATTATCCTATCTGATAATTACTTGTGTCTACCTTCCTGTATCCATTTCCTAGCCACTCTTGTGATCCGTTGGAGGATTCATTACCTTCCTCATCATAATACGGTTTCTCATCAACACCTCCTGAAGACAAATACCTATAGTTTTGACGATGGTACCTTAGGTTTCACTACCCTTATTGGTGAATTCATTTGCTTCATTTGTCAGTATCACTCTTTTTCTAACATTCTGTTGAGTTCCTTTCATGTTCGACTTCATCACATCTATTCACATGGTAGGGATTGTACTGGTTCCTTTGGATTTTGACGAAGACATTAGGTTCATCTTTATAGCCTAATTTGCACAAGATTGTGTTATGTTCAACTACACAGCTTCCAAATTTTGAAGACCCATCATTGTATATTGTGGCTTAGATCCACCTTTCTAATATGTGTGGTCTTGTTACTCATATCATATGATGTAATAAAATATTGTAAAGGAGTTAGTGTTCCACTAAATTGAACATGGCATCCTCAAATATGATTTTGTATATGACTTTATATGTATTTGTTTCAGGTATCTCCTCTACTTCCTTGGTAACTGGGTTCTCCAAGATTAAAATATTGTAATGTATTTTGGCCATCGCTTCTCTCTGACCTCACACATTAGGGGGCACCTGTTATGATGTAAAATGACACTTCTCCATCCGAGTACTGACACCCAATGTGTCGGAACACAAAAGGACAAATTGGATTGAAGTAGCCAAAACACTATAGACAGGCATGATGTTTGATACAGCATCACCTTAGTAGCTGAATGTATATTTTTTGGAAATTAGGGTTGAATACGTGACTATTTGCATAGCAATCCAAGCATCACATGCGAGTATGTGCATTGCAACTTGTGTATACATTGCACCCGCAGGTTTCCTTAAAGAAAGACATGTATCATGCGTGACTTGCCTATATCAATAGTTGTGTATGCCTTAATTTGAAGTTAAAAATATAAAACACAATTATTCAAGGACAGTTGATCCCTTAACCATAACTATCTTAACTTCCTCAACCATCTCAACCTTCGAAACCTCTCTCTTTCCTCATGTATAAATAGAGGGTAGGGGTTGAGGCTAATCAAATTTCATAATTGATAGAGAAAATTTATGCTTGTGGTATGCCTTCAGACATCTTGGAGCAGCGAAACTCAGTGTCCTTGGTTTGCAAAGAATTCCTTGTCTCAGAGGTTGGGTTGTAATCTCATCTCATTTGTTTATCAATAAATAAAGTTCTTCTTCCAATATTGTGTATTGTGCACTCTTTGTTGGCGAAGCCCACCAACAAATCTTTGTCGACAAGGGTTCCCACTTTGTCGATGCCCTGTAGCATAATCTCCCTGAGCACCGGCCCAGACAATTTTTACCCTGCCTAGCAATGTCTGCGAAGCAAATGAGGTCTCACCCGAGGTGTTCAAGGGAGATCTGTCAAAACCAAGTTTTTGACGGTGGGAGAGGAGGATATGGGGATCCGACAAAGGGAGATCATAGCTTATGCAATCATCATATAGTATCAAAATATTGAAGCATTATTCATGGAACATCATAGTGCATTAAATAGTTATAGAAACATAGATTGCATGAACTTAAAACCAACAGATCGCATCGATATAGCAAGAATAAACTGAATCGCATCTATATTATGTCATTATAACAAAACAGAGTTGCAGCATCATCACAAATCTATAACAATAGACAAGATTTGAGCCATACTCATCGCATCATATATTAATCTTGTGCAAATATGCCACATTACACAATCCTTCTCCAAAACTAGAGACTGCATAAATCAGGAAGAAGCCCAAATAAAATCACAGTCAAGATAGAAAAGTCTCCATAAAACAAATCGCACCAGATCTTATCCCTTACAATCGTGCATGCAATCACATACAATTGTTCACAACTGATCACATATGACATGCATGCGACTCCCTCAATTGCCCCAAAATAGATCTATAAATAGGCTTATGCCTTTACATCAAGGGTCCACTACAAACTGACTTCTAACCTCTATTGACCTATTGCAACAAAAATTGGTCAAAAGATACATAAAATATTCAAAAAGCAGTTATTTTCTTGCTTATCACATCGATCTTCCCTTGCACGGTACCGCATGAGCTTGTGTAGCTAACCCGACGCTGCGCAACTCACTCACCCCAAACCCCTTGCCAATAGGCACCCAACACAGTTTTATGGATCTCCCTCGAGCCATGTCAAGTCGATAGGGTGTGTGCCAAAGTCTTGTCCTTAAAATGTTCAAATTACTGCGCAATTTCACAAACCTGCAGCTGGACTTTACTGGCAATACTCTGACAATTAGTCAAAGTTTGTTGGATGGGGTGCTCCTCACTATCCTTGCTGTCAAATATTTGTCGATTCTCTTGAATTTCCAAGAGCATGGAAACGGCCTTAACAACCAATTGGGAACCAAGTTCTTGGAATTCATCAAGCTGCTCATGGTGTTTCTATTGGCGTTCTTGTGCCTGGGCAGCTCACTGCTGTAGGTCCTTCAACTCTGTGGCCCAGGTGATCTGCACCATCAGCAGCATGGAATTCAGCGATGTCTTCAGGGTTGTTAGTTGGCCCTCGGCCTCTTTCACCTACATAGTCAGTTGATCAAGTTGCTCATCCTGAACAATACTTTGAAAAAACTACGCAGTTTCCTTCATAACAGTTTTAACCTCTTTCTCCATGGTGCCAAATTGAGTGGCAATTTCTCCAATGGAGGTCTTGCGCTCCGCAACCTACTCCGGCGGTGTTGTAGGTTGTACCTGGGCCTGGAGCATCAAGTTATTGTCCTGAAGCTAATCTAGAGTTTTCCCCAATCACTTGGCCTTTTCAACTGGGGTGAGCCCTTTGGTGTTGTCAAAAATGTTCTGGAAGGCAACAGAAATATCCTTCTCAACTTCGCTGCACCTGTTCAACAATCAGGCAGTCTTACACCTTCTTGAGGTCGGTAATATCTTTAGTATACTTTTGTTGCAACTCATCCTGTGTCACCTTCAGCTGGTTTATTTCTTGTAACTTTTCCTCTGCCAACTGCACGTGAACCTGTTGCAACTCCTCTGCTTCCTTCTGCAACTTTGCGGCGGTATTCCAGGACTCGACATAGCATTCCACCAAATAGTTTTGTCATTCCGCCAACTCCAGTGCGAGGCCATGCTACAACTCAACCAATGTTATGGCTGACAGTTTTTTCAGGTCCAAAGTCATGCTCTGGATTGGGTGCAGCTACTAGAGAAATTCTTCATTGCCGGTGTCGATTGCAGTCAGGAGAACTTGAACATTCTTGGCCCGAGGATCAATGCTGATCGATGAGCTATCCTACAACAGAGTTCTTGTCGATGGTTGCTTGGAAACAATAAAAAAAATGGACTCTAGTTTATTTATTACCGTACCAAATTCTTCATGATTGGATTCGTGGATTGCCGTAGTCGCAACCGTAGATAAATTAGTGACAAATTTGATAGGCCACTGCAGCTGGCCTTCCATCCCCAATTTGGTACCACTACCCGCCTCGTACTCCTGCTGCCACTTGGTGTGTGTCTCCTCCCACATACGTTGTGCTATATCTTCAGGATCCATTGATGACTCATTGTCGGATTCATGGGTGCTTGTAGAAGGAGCAAGTCAACAAGTCGACTTGAACGAAGACCGACTTAGTCGATCAGCTGACTAAGTCGGTCGGCCGACTAAACTAGAATATTAGGTTGGCTAACTAAAATTCATGTCAGTTCACCGAACCGACAGGTAGTTATTTTGTAACTGTTTGTAAATTGTATATATTAGGCTGTTGAGCCAAACAAGAACTCAGTTCAATTCTCTGCCTTGTATGAACTCATTGCAATAATATAATCTATTATCCTATCTGTTCTTGTCTCTTGTCTCTGTCTTATATTTATGTATGTTTAGTATGTATTATTGGTAACCTTATGTGATCTGTGAGATTACAACATTGGTCCCGGATTTCAGTCTTTGCTTCTTTGGCCAGGGTTTTGAGGAGTTGGCCGACCTCTATGTCGGTCAGGGAGCTTGCATCCCTTAAGCTGATCCGTAGGCTGGAAGTTTTTGCATGATGCTCCTTCTTCTTCTTGTGCTTTTCTGGCTCGGTCTCCTGGGTACCTACAAAAGTTGAGGGGGGGCCTTTGGTTTGCGAGAGAGAGGTTGATGGGTTTTCTGTTTGGGGAGGTGGTATGACCTCCTCCAGCTGTGTGGATGGATTTGGTTGTGATATGTCTGGGTGTGGGGATGTTGGGGGTGGTGGGGGTGGTGGGGATATTGGTGGCGGTGGTGATGGAGTGGGGGATTGGTCGGGGGTAGTGGGTTTGTTGGAAGTGCATTGTGGACTTATGTCGGGAGTTATGTCTGTCTCCGGTGGTGTAGTGGTGGGTGGGTCGTCCTGGGTTTCGGGGTCGATGTGTTCCATGGTAGACTGTCCAATCACGTCACCCTCTTGGTTGGTTTGTCATGTGAAGGTCGATGTCATGTGTCCAAATACTGTGGGGTGGTTTTTGCTGCCTGTATAGAGAGGAGTCTTTGTGTGAATTTTCTGAGACGACTGAAACAGCTTAGGCAGCGTCTCGAAGAAAGATTTGAGCTCGGTGTCCTTGTCAAACTTTTCATTCACCGACTCCAGTATCACTCTTTTGTATAAGTCGAGGGGGGTGACCGATTGTTGTGTCGGTGCTGTCTCCTCGACTACTGGTGTCGATGATGGAGGTGGAGGGGTCGACACAAGATCAACGACATCTTCAGGCATCGTCATTGTTTTGGCATTCTTTGGTCGACCTTCAGGGACTCTTGCTTCAAGAAACCATTGGAACTGAGTCTCCACTGGTACTTTGTTTGTGGCTACATCCTCTATTATGTCAAGGGCCGTAGCTACTAGCTCTTCTTCATCGTCATACGACTTAGCAATGATAAGCTTGCGCTTACCTTTGCCTTGTTGTACTTTTTGGGCTTTGATTTTCTTTCTGGTGGCGGCTATATCAGTAGCCAATTTCTTGATGATGCCTTGTGATAAAGCATACTCAGGGTTATCGGGCTCGACTTCACCCGTCGGTACTTGAGTTCGAGCGACACTTACTGGAGCCGGAGGAGTTGGTTGCTGCTGTGGTTGTCCCTGTGGTTCTGTCAGCTGTGGGTCAGCTCTCTTTGCAGATGGAGGCTTGATAGTTATTTGTACCTAACCAGTGGGCTCGATCGGGGTGTCCTCTGACACAAATGTACTTATGTAGAGCTTGAGCTCGTAGTATTCCTCTTTCTCCTGGTTGGTGAGTGGCTCTGCGATTGAAAAATCAACCTGCTTTGCTGCCTCGGGTACTCGTATTTTTGTCTTCGCCTGTTTGGTCAATTCCTGAAAGATTTGATCAACAGTTGGGTAGTAATCAAGGGTGTTGGACTTGGGGTTCTCACCCTGCATACACCAGACTGATGTATGGTTGAGCTCCAACTATATGTCTGAGTTCGCAGGTAGGTTTCGTCGGATGTTCTGAGGCACCCTCCATCTAGTCGTGCGAACCTTTAATTGTTGGAACCAGTTTTCTAGAAAGGCTTTCCCCTGTCCTAGCTCATGCGGAGTTCCTTTCTGGGAGAAGGGTTTAAACCTGTTCATGTTGAACTTTGTCGATTCCCAGAAGACTGGACTTCCTTCTGGATAGATGTGATACATAATGATCAAGAGGATGAGGGAGGGGAACTTGATGATTCCTCCCATCTCTTGGCATCGTTCACAGACGGTTTTTATCATGTCGGTGACATAATCTCCCCATCTATAGATTCGACCGTTGGTTGCAATTGTGTCGACGGACTCCAGCATTTCCAATTTGAGGTCGCTGCCTCGACCGACCAATGTAAGTGTGATTGCGATTATTTTAGCCACAATTTGTGGTGTTAGAGTTGCAATCTTCCCGATCATCAACCCTTTGGAATTTTTCCCAAACGGTGATCTCGTAAGCTCTTGGACCAACCCTTCCTTGATTCCAATTGGTACAGGGTTCCCTTGGTTACATAGGCTAGTGAGTTTGGAGATGACATCTCCAGTAATGTCGATCGGTCGGTCGAAGTAGAACCGACCATTGTGGTATCGACTGATGATGAATTTTACTGCAACTTCTTTTGTTCCACCAAAGCTGGCCATCAGGTGTGCGTTGGGATAGTTAAAGATGGTGCTCTATCAAAAATTTTCAGTGGCTTGGGTCATTTTCTTGTCGACGAAATCCCATTCTTGAATCTCGGCCCAGAGTTTCTGCCATGGACCCTCCTGGACTTTGGCGTTTTTTATATTCTTTAATCTACAGATCAAGGGTGTATCCTCAGCCTGTAGCTCTTTCACCTTGGTCACTGCTCTGGTCTATTTGGGGGCCATGGTGTCAGATTGGTGAAGGTTATTACAGGTTTCTTGACTTTTGGTCGACTGATTTTGTGAATGCTCTGTGTGTAAGGGGAGCGGTGAGGGAACCTTCAATGGTCCATGATTTATAGGGGACGGTGTGGTTGTGTGTGGTAATGAATGTATTAATGGCAGACTTGACGTTCCAGCTGCAATACACGAGTGTGGAGTAATGGTGAATTGCTTTCGATTCTTGAGGTCATAAATGCATGATGGGACTTTCGAGGTCGTCGACCGGTGTCGGTGCTGAGAATGGTCGACCGGACTGGTCGATGAATATTGTCGAAGATGATGATGTCGTTTGTCGAAGTAGGGATTTCCTGTCATGTTTTGTTGTGTCGGGTGTGTTACTTTGTTTTTTGGATTTTTAGCGTTTTATGGGTTTTGGTTTCCGGTTACGGTCATTATAAAGTAAGGCAAGGTCACCGACTGACAGGTTTTTGTTTTTGATGTTGCGGTCGTGCCATGCTTTCTATTGTTGCTTGTGAATTTCTTGGTGTTGTATAGCCATGAGTCTGTGTTCTTCCAGTTTGCTAAGTTGAAATAGTCGGTCCTTTCTTGCATGTTTGACATCGACATGTAGTAGTTGTGCACTAATAGGTGTCTGTTGTCGAAAATGTAGGGGGACGACTGCTTCTTGTCCGTACACTAGTCGAAAGGGGGTTTGTTCGGTCGACCGTTTATAGGCTGTCATGTATGCCCATAAGACTGCAGGGATTTTCTCGTCCCAGTCATCCTTGTCGGTACTACATATTTTGGTTAACCCTTTTGTTAATGTTTTATTGAAAGCTTCAATTGCACCATTCAACTAAGGATGATATGCTGTACTTCATCGGTGGTCGATGTGGAATTAGTCGGTCAAGTGTTTGATAGTTTTGTTGATAAAGTGTGTTCCTTGGTCGTTGATCAATGTTAGTGGGCATTTGAATCTAGTGATGATGTTTTCATAGATAAACTTAGCGGCTACCTCACTCGAACATGTATCGATGGGTTCAGCTTCTGCCCATTTAGTGACATATTCTACTGCAGTGATAATATATCTTGCTCCTGATCTTTTGGCTGGGATAGGAAATGGTCCTATGAAGTCTATAGCCCAGATTTCGAATGTGAGACTAGGGTTTACTGATATAAGGAGCATTTCTATTCTCGTCAGGGGTCGACCAAGTCATTGACATCTGTTGGAGTAGGGTCCCACAGCTACAGAAGAAGCTGCTAGTTTAGCGGACAGATAAGTTTTGGTGGAAAGAAGATAAGACAGAGCTATGACGCCGTAGCACGTTTCCAGCTGCAGAGCAAAGCCAAAAACGATGACTTTTGAGATAGAGAAGTCAAGAAAGGCAACGGTACTTGAGCGGTCGAGAAGAGAGAGCTCACCCACTGCATTGAAGGCAACGGCGGAAGACAGGAGGGCTCAACGACCCTCATAAAGGAGAAGGAGCAATGAGGCTGAAGCATTGAAGATGAAGGACAGAAAAGAGAAGCGGTGCACAGTACCCATGATCAGTTCCAGGAAGCATGGAAGACTGCAGAGAGCTATGGTGTGACAGAAAGAGGCTACCTCAAGTACAGATAGGGCCGACTATCACTAGTTAGGGTTTTTGGGTTACTGTTGGGACAGGCCCACAGTGTTGTAAAGGCAAGACCTTCAGGCTGCTTATAAAAGGATGTAATTTTTTATTGTAAAGGGTTGGGTAGATGGTTAGGCAGTCGTGATTGAGATAGATAATAAGGATATGTAGACTATTGTAAAAGCCGAGCTCTGGTTTTGTTATTAGCTGTAGCAATCTTACTGTAACCAGTAGCTGGCTTATAGAGCATGCATGTAACGATCTGCAGGGATCGATAGAGAGAGAAGAGTATATTGTAAGAGCGACAATATAGAGAGAGAAGAAAGATCTAAGAGAGAAGATCTTGAGCTGCATATGCGGTGCAGTAGAACTGTGTTTGCCTTCCCTTAATCTATAATAGAGAAACACAGTTCTGTGGACGTAACTTCCATCCTGGAGGTGAACCACGTTAAAACCCAGTGTTCTGTGATTGATTTGCGTATTGTGTTTATTTGCTACATCTATCGGTTATGTTATGCATTTTGCTTACAGCTAATGTATGAATGAGTTATTCAGTTACAGCACTATAGGAAGATAATCATAAGTTGAAATCCTCAGCACGTTGTATGCGGACTTATTTATGCTTGCCTTAGATAGTCAATTAATCACAGTAAAACAGTCTTGGTTGTTGAGTCTTGCACGTCGACACGAGCAACGCTAAGTGTGCTGAACCGTGGGAGGAGGGTATCGCAAGAAGGCGATACCATACCGGCATAGGAGCTGCGGTGCGCGATACTGTAGGTTGAGGACTTAGCGTTGAGCAGGAGCTGTATGTCGCACGGTGTGCGACGATGCGGTAAGGTTGGAGATATTGTGGGTAAGAGGAAGTCATGCGACGTGCACAAGGATAGAGACGTCACGACTAGAAGAGCTATGAGACGAGGAGATCGCTCATCGCAAGTAGAAGATCGCACGACGCACAGAGAGAGAGACCTCACAGCTAGGAGAGCTGCAAGTCACAAGTAGGATTGCCACGGAACCTAGTCCAAGACACTTGAGTCCTTGGCCAACCCATTAGAATCACTTCGGGTGAGACTTCAGGCTGCTTTGCGGTCTGTCGCCAAAAGGGCCAGTGAGCTAGGGGTGTTGTTGGTTGATTATAGTAAACCCAGGTCTGCCCAATGTGACCAACAAATGGTTCTGTTGCCGGTTTGAAAAACTGAGCGCTAATGTTCTGTTGGAATCCTACTAGAGAAGAGTTTCACCAGTGGCTGGATTCAAACTTAAGGGAGTTTGCCAAGAAAGAAAATTGGAGTCCTAAACTGAGCACAGAGGACTGGTTGCAAAAACATGTTTCTTCAGATAGACATGCGATATTCTTTGCAACCTATGGAAACGAGCTTTACTACTGGTTATCAAAGTTGACAGATAGGAACATATTCAAGAAGAAAAGAAACATTGTCTGGACACCGGAGCTGATTCAAACCATGCAGAACCTCGACAATCCCATTACGAGAGCAGTGGAATTCTGGCTTACAAGTGTGCTAGAAGGCTTTGTTACAGAATTTACAGTTGACCAGAGAAAGAGCTTCAGTGAGGCGGAGCAGTACTTCTTCAAAGGATATCGTGGTAAGTACCTAAGATCTCTAAACTTGTCCATTAAGATGCTATTACATGAAAAAGGAACAATGGATCTAGTTTCAGATGAATAAGTTAAGATAGTAATGTCACAAGACTTTGAAAGCGATCTTGATGACATTGGACGAACACGTAGTGGCAAGAAATATAAAGTAGCTTTCAGCTCTCCTGTATTCGAAGACAGTTCAGACAATATTAGGCAATCGAGTCCTAGTACCACAGAAGAACCAGAGGGGGGTATCCCTTACCATCCCTATACCCCACAGAAACAGACCGAGACTTAGAATAATCCTGTAGGTACTCCATCTAGTAGTTCACAGACAGTACCTACTACCGCTACATCACCCTCACCTACACTGCTGAGTGGTAGTAATCCAATCAGTCAGAACCCACCACAGAGAAATAGAATGGGAGATGATATGAAGCTACCTACCTTTAAGGGTACAAGAGCAGAAGACCCGGAATAGCATTGGTTTCTATGTGAAGCCATGTGGACCATTAAAACAATCAACGATGATAACCTTAAACTTGTACAGTTGGTCACCACACTCAGAGATAGAGCTTTAACATGGTACATAAAGTATACCACAGTACCCAAGACACTTGCCCAGGTCAAGAACGCCATGATTAAAGAGTTCAAGAAACCTAAGTCTGAATCTCAGTGTATAACAGAGCTCAAGGATATTAAGTAGCTTCCATCAGAGTCAGTATGGGACTTTGACCAGAAGTTCAAATCTCTTATAGACCAAGTAAGCTTTGAGTTTGCACCGGAGCAGCATAAGGAATGGTTTATTACAGCGCTGCTCCCTCACATCAGACTGCCACTAATGCAGCAGAAAATCCAGACGCAGGATGACGCGTTGGAGATGGCGATGAAGCTAGAAGGTTCACCTTTAGCTAAAACCAGTGCAGGCATGACAACTCTATAGAACCAGTTGGCCAACCTCACGTTACAGATACATGAACTTAAGAAAGGGAAAGAGGTTATGCAAGACATATGGTGCTTACGATGTAAATCACAGGGTCATACCAAAGACAACTATCCAGTATTTGCAGAATATTTAGTGTCAGGGGCTCCTAACCCCTTACCACGAATGCAAGGGCCATGGTGTGAAATATGCAAAACACAAGGACATCCACCTCAGCAATTCCCTTTGCTTCAGAAGTATGTACAGACACCTAAGAACCTATACTATGTATTCTACAAGTCCGTCGGACATGATGAAGAGGATTGCCGAGCCTATGATCTCATGTTAGATAGAAAACACAACGTGTACAGAGTCCAATCAGAAACACAGGGTCCAGCAGCAGGACCACAGCCTGATCAGGCTTACGGAGGCCGTGGAGGAGGATTCAGAGGACGAGGCTATGGAGGAGGCTTTGCACGAGGAGAAGGCTTTGGACGAGGAGGGGTTTTTGACCATGGTCACGGACCAATCACTTGTTATAATTACGGAGTTGTAGGACACTATGATAGGGACCGTCAGAGCCCCACCACCACTTGTAACTACTGCAAATCTTATGATCATACCATAGAGGAGTGTCCTACCCTGATAGCTAAGATCAAAGACTCTAAGCCAGCAGTACACTAGAACATCCAGCTTATTGCTGCTGAACCGGAGGAACCAAAACCAAAAGTTAACATTGTGACTCGTAGCAGTGCTTCCACCAGTGGGACATCGCAGGATATGGAAAAGAACACAAGTCAGCCATGGGTGCGCAGAGCTCCTAGTAAAGCAACATCATTCGACCTACAGAAGAATAAAGAGACATTTCACAAAGCCAAGGCTTCCTTTGATGAACCTACCCAATCAGGACCGCATGTACCGTCTTCTAAGGGCGTACCACAGCAAGCACCTTGTGGCAATAGTAGTGAACAGATACAGCAGGCTACCACATCGGGAAGATGCGACGAGGATGAATCGACAGAAAGTGTACAATCCTTCCTGCGTAGTTGCTTGAAACTCTTGAGAAATGAAAAATATATCGACGAGCTACAGCGCATCATAGATCAGTGTCAGCAACCTTCTCTCTCGGGCAGTGCACACCGTGCTATTCATAATATTACAAGACATACAAGGACCGGAAGAGAGATGAAGCTCACAGCACAGATTGGAGAATTTGAAATGGATGAGGTCATCTTAGATCTAGGATCAGAGGTGAATGTTCTGACTAAGCAGACATGGCAATAGATGGGTAGCCCTTAGTTAGTCAGATCGCCTATCCACCTGAGATTAGCTAACCAGCAGCGAGTATCACCATTGGGTCGACTGCCGCAGGTGCCAGTTGACATTGACGGAGTTCGCAGTTTTGCGGACTTTGAGGTTATAGAGATCATTAGTGACAGTCGACCGTATCCAGCATTATTAAGTATTGATTGGGAGATCGGTAGCAAGGCTGTCATCGACCTAAAGAGAAGACAAATGACCTTTGAGGATGCGCATATCTGGGTCATCGCGCCATTGGATCCTTTACAGGGTCCTAGATATATTGAACCTATCCGAGCAGAGGAGGAGGCACATAACATGGATAGTCTCTACCAGATGACTGCGAACCAGAACGACTACATCAATCCAACCGTAGAAGGGAACATTGGTTGGCGATGTGACAGCTCATGCGCATTGGATTCCGTTGTTGGTCTAGAGAACTGGCAGAACAGACTTTACGAAGTCTCAGCGCGCAGATGTGCGTTTATGAGTAAGTCACTGCGATGGATTGGCGCAAAGATCATCGACCTTCCATCATATCATGGACTGACAGATATCCAGGACTTCCTTGAGTAGTTTGAGCAACATATCCCTTACGAGTAGAGGATCCCAGCTATGGACCTTGCAGTACGAGCCACACCTGCAAGATGGTGGTATGCGCATAAAGAGAATATCGCATCATGGGATGATATTAAAAGACTGATGGCGATTAGATTTTCTGTCGACAAAGAGTATGTCTAGCAGAAGTACACAGGAGAAACTAATCCCAGGACACACATTCAGGCATGTGAACAGAGCTGGTCGGACGTTCCCGAGGATGAATGGGTTCACCGATTCATTCACACATTGGACACAGTTCCAAGGAACTGGTACACAGAGACCGAATTGCGCAAGGGGACGACCACATGGTCACTTATGACAGACAGTTTCCTACTCACCTTCACATTTGAATCAGAACATCCAAGTGTTGCTCAGGACCTAGACATAATCAAGATCAAGATATTTGAGGACTGTACCATCTCAGTATAGGCTCAACCTGAGTGGGCCGTCCAGTTGCAAGCTGCGCTTGAATGCTATAATTTTGCAGCAAAATCAGACAATGAAGACAAGGATGAGAATGAGGATCCTCGCAACACCAACATTCTGGAGTCAAAAGGGACTCGTGATGTTGGGGGACCACAATTAGAGATTCCAGCAATCACTGAGCCCATCAAGATTAAAAAGATCAATATTGGCACAGATGCAGAACCTAAGTTTGCCTCTATTGGAGACTATTGGAACGATGAAACAGTCGGACAGATCGCAGATTTGTTACATGACTATCAGGACCTATTCCCCACCAAGTTCACAAAGATGAAGGGAATAATCAGAGATCTAGGAGTGATGAGGATACCATTGAAGGAGGACGCTAGACTAGTCAAGCAGTGCCCATATAGATTGAATCCGCACTACAAAGAAAAATTCAAGGATGAGATCGATAAGATGCTAGCAGCAGGCATCATTGAGCCGGTAGAAGAAAGTGAATGGGTTAGGCCCATGGTCGTGCAAGAGAAGAAAACAAAAGGGGACATCAGAATCTGTGTCGACCTACGCAAGCTCAATGATGCATCGCTTCATGATCCATTTTCGACACCGTTCACTGATGAAGTATTAGACAACGTGGGAGGACAAGAGGTTTACTCCTTCACTGACGGCTTTTCAGGCTACCATCAGATCAGAATACATCCAGAAGATCGATCTAAGACCACCTTTGCAACAGAATGGGGCTCGTTCCAGTATACGGTAATTCCCTTTGGTCTTAAGAATGCACCAACTATATTTTCTAGAGTAGTAGTTGATGTATTTAAAGAATACATCCATAAATTCTTAGAAGTATATTTTGATGATTGGACTGTATTTGGACTAATCAACAAGCACATAGGAGATTTAAGACTGATGTTAGAGAAATGTAGGCAGTACCAGATTTCTCTAAACTTGAAAAAATGTATATTTTGTGCACCATTCGGTATTTTGTTGGGTCATATTGTATGCAGACAAGGCTTGATGGTAGATCCCACGAAGATCGCCATCATTGTAAATATTTCAGCACCCAATTCAATCAAGAAGCTAAGGACAGTACTTGGTCATACCGGGTACTATAGAAAGTTCATCAAGGGCTACGCAAATATTACAGCACCAATGGAGAAATTGCTAAAGAAAGATGTAAAATTCCTATGGAATGAGGAATGTCAGCAGAGTCTAGACACGCTTAAAGAGAAGATGGTTACAGCACCCATCCTAGTATTTCCAGACTGGACTAAGCCATTTCATGTACATGTGGATGCATCAGGCATCGCACTGGGGGTCATCTTAACACAACCAGGAGAAGGGGACATTGACCACCCTATCGCATACTCCAGTAGAAAGCTATCGACAGCAGAAAATAACTACACCACAACAGAGAGAGAAGGCTTAGCTATGGTGTATGCCCTACAGAAGTTCAAGCACTATCTGTTGGGAGCCTCATTCAAGATGTTTACCGACCATTCCGCGTTGAAGTATCTGGTCAATAAGCCAGTGTTAGGGGGGAGAATCTGCAGATGGTTACTCCTCTTCCAGGAGTATGATTTTGAAATCATTATGAAACCAGGAAGACTAAATGCTGGACCTGATCATCTATCGCATATAGACTCAGGGGAAGAGCCCAATAACCTAGAAGACAATTTTCCCGATGCGCAGTTGTTCTCTATGCAGATCGCAGACGAGTACTATGCCGATATTATTCAATTCCTCACTACAGGAGTAGCACCTGATGAGTTTACTAAGCAGCAAAAGAAGCAGTTGGTTGTTAAAGCAGCAGAATTCACCCTCATCGTAGGACACCTATACAAGTTAGGTCCGGATGAAGTTCTGCGCAGATGTGTGATGCCGCATGAACAAGACGCTATTATCAGAGAGGCACACTCAGGAACCGTAGGAGGTCATTTCGCTGGAAAGCTGACTGCGCAGAAAATCCTAGAGGAAGGATTGTGGTGGCCTACATTGCATAAAGACACCAAGGACTTCTGCAGATGCTGCGATATCTGCCAAAGGGTAGGAAAACCCTCGCGACGAGATGAAATGCTGCTGTGACTGCAAGTCACGCTGCGTGCATTTGACAAATGGGCTATAGATTTTGTGTGTCCTATCAACCCACCAGGAAAGCACACGGGTGCGAGATATATTATCACTGGAACAGAGTACCTCACCAGATGGGCAGAGGCCAAAGCGGTAAGAAATTGTGATGTTGCTACAGCCGCACAGTTCCTTTTTGAAAACATAATCAGTAGATTTGGATGCCCAGTAATCTTGATGAGTGATCAAGGCACACATTTCTTGAACCACACCATTGAGGCTTTGACAGAAGAATTCCAGATTCAGCACCATAAGAGCACTCCCTACCACCCACAGGCTAATGGCATGCTGGAGGCATTTAATAAGATTTTAGAAAATTCTCTTACCAAGATCTGCAATAACCAAAGGAATGATTGGGACCTCAGAGTTAACACTGTATTATGGGCATACAGAACCACATGCAAGAAACTTACGGGACACACACCTTTCAGCTTGGTGTATGGGCAGGAGGCTGTTATGCCTATGGAATATATTCTTCCCAGTTTAAGAATCACTCAGATTACCGAGATGACTGATATAGACATAGTGGAGGAAAGGCTAGCACACCTGCTTGCCTTAGAAGAAGACAAATTCATCGCCGGATTCCATCAGAAAGTGCAGAAAGCACGAGAAAAAGCTTGGCATGACAGACACATTAAGAATAAGACTTTCTAGATCGGAGACCTAGTGCTCCTCTACGACATCAAATTCATTAAGTTTCCGGGGAAGTTCAAGACGCATTGGATGGGGCCATATCAGATACAGCAATTTACAGAGGGAGGTGCCGTTCAGCTCAGCCAGCTGAACGGGGAGCTTCTTCCCACATGGATTAATGGCAGTAGGCTTAAGCTCTATAGCAATAGACACCTCGCCTCTCAGCCCTAGCTTAGCCAATTTATGGTGGTGCAGATGTCCAGTGTAGTTGAAAGGAGGCATCGCACCGGGAACTAGTCTACACCAGCAGGTATTTTCTAAGAATGAGGAATCGCATAAGGCCGGTTCATTTTTCAAAAAAAAAAAATCCACGTATTCATCTTTGCAACCGACAGAGGGCCAGTAAAATTTCCCTCTGACAGGCAGTTAATGAGGAAATGACCGATATCCCTTACCGTAGATTTGGCAGCAACATAATTAAGTTTCCAGATTTGGTAAATCTCCGACGAGACCAGCACTTGTACACACGCTTCGAGGGAAATTCGATCAGATTTTAGCATTAATTGGGGATCAGATGACGGGTGTGGTCTTGTCCAGGTAATTATTACGGCCAACGGGTTTCACCTGAGATGACCGTTGCATCCGGGACTATCGTATTGGGCATAAAAGCATAAAGTATTCAATTGGGATGGTTATGTTTGCAGAAAAATCGAGAGCTATAGAGTAAGTGTTAAGAATTCCCTGTGAAGAGCTAAGTTGTTACAGAGTGCTGTGATTTTCAGAAGTTGCAGCCATTGCACATCCGCCGTTTTGTACTAAGAGGACTCTGTTCGAGGACGAACCTCTAGAAGACATGCCGAGACGCTTCGACCCTGGTGGTCGTAGAACCGCTATGACGATGCCGCCCAGGGTTGTGAAATTGAGTACATCACAGGTCAGACAGCAGCCAAGGATGAACAGTCAAGTGCCAGAAGTAGAATTTGTCACCAAAATCTCTGCTAAGGAGAAGAAGAACACCGAGCCGATCACTGAAGATAAGAAAGCAGAGCAGAAGAATGATGAGAAGAAATCTCCCGCCAGGCGGAAAGTAAAAATGAGAAAAAGAAAGAAACGGGAGAAGGTCGCTGACCTATCTGATCAGCTAAGATAAGCACAAGAGATTGTGGAGGCAACAAAACAAAAATCTGATGATCAGAGGCAGCATGTGTACCTAGAGCACTTCGAAGAGAAGAGAAGTGGAAGAGGACAGCAAACCCAGCAGACGGTAGAATTCCAGAACACAGACAAAGGCTTGTTCTCGGAACGGAATTCATGGTTTGTATCTCTTTCATATACAAGGCTCCAGACTGAATGAAATGTTTGAGAAGGCTGGAAGATACAGATTTTCCTTGTGATAAAATTTCTAACCCAGATAAAGAGGAAAGGATATCTATAGAAGACCTTTCAAACACTAGAAGGTTCTCAAAAGGAGAAGGAGTGACGAGAGTGAAACCTTGACTACGGGCAGGAAGGATAAGAGATCCCAGCGAACCAAGTTACAGAAACTACAAAGAGCGTGTCGAAGTAATGAAGAATGAAGTCGCAGGACTTCGAGACAAGTTACAACGCACTTCGCAGGAGGCGAAGGAGAAGCTACAGCAGGAGAAGCCCGCTAGTAGTGGCTCGAGGGCGAGCCACAAGTAAGTGTTAGGGGACTGTTGGAGTAGGGTCCCCCAGCTACAGAAGAAGCTGCTAGTTTAGCGGACAGATAAGTTTTGGCAGAAAGAAGATAAGACAGAGCTATGACACTGTAGCATGTTTCCAGCTGCAGAGCAGAGCCAAAAACCATGAATTTTGAGAAAGAGAAGTCAAGAAAGGCAACGGTACCTGAGCGGTCGAGAAGAGAGAGCTCACCCACTGCATTGAAGGCAGTGGTGGAAGACAGGAGGGCTCAGCGACCCTCATAAAGGAGAAGGAGCAACGAGGCTGAAGCATTGAAGACGAAGGACAGAAAAGAGAAGTGATGCACACTACCCATGATCAGTGTCGGGAAGCATGGAAGACTGCAGAGAGCTGTGGTGTGACGGAAAGCGGCTACCTCAAGTATAGATAGGGCCGACTGTCACTAGTTAGGGTTTTTGGGTTACTGTTGGGATAGGCCCATAGTGTTGTAAAGGCAAGACCTTCGGGCTACTTATAAAAGGATGTAATTTTGTATTGTAAAGGGTTGGGTAGATGGTTAGGCAGTCGTGATTGAGATAGATAATAAGGATAAGTAGACTATTGTAAAAGCCGAGCTCTGGTTCTGTTATTAGCTGTAGCAATCTTACTGTAACCAGTAGCTGGCTTATAGAGCATGCATGTAACGATCCACAGGGATCGACAGAGAGGGAAGAGTATATTGTAAGAGCGACAATATAGAGAGAGAAGAAAGATCTAAGAGAGAATATCTTGAGCTGCATATGCGGTGCAACAGAACTGTGTTTGCCTTCCCTTAAGCTATAATAGAGAAACACAGTTCTGTGGACGTAACTTCCATCCTGGAGTTGAACCACGTTAAAACCCAATGTTCTGTGATTGATTTGCGTATTGTGTTTATTTGCTGCATCTATCGGTTATGTTATGCATTTTGCTTACAGTTAATGTATGAATGAGTTATTTAGTTACAGCACTATAAGAAGATAATCATAAGTTGAAATCCTCGGCACATCGTATGCGGACTTATTTATGCTTGCCTTAGATAGTCAATTAATCACAGTAAAACAGTCTTGGTTGTTGAGTCTTGCACGTCGACATGAGCAACACTAAGTGCGCTAAGCCGCGGGAGGAGGGTATCGCAAGAAGGCGATACCACACCGGCAGAGGAGCTGCGGTGTGCGATACCGTAGGTTGAGGACTTAGTGTTGAGCAGGAGCTGCATGTCGCACAGTGTGTGGCGATGCGATAAGGTTGGAGATATTGTGGGTAAGAGGAAGTCGCACGACGGGGGAAGAATCCGCGCGACGTGCGCAAGGATAGAGATGTCACGGCTAGAAGAGTTGCGAGACGAGGAGATCGTGCATCGCGAGTAGAAGATTGCGTGGCACGCAGAGAGAGAGACCTCACAGCTAGGAGAGCTGCGAGTCACACATAGGATTGCCACGGAACCTGGTCCAAGACACTTGAGTCCTTGGCCAACCCATTAGAATCACTTCGGGTGAGACTTCAGGCCGCTTTGCGGTCTGTTGCTGAAAGGGCCAGTGAGCTAGGGGTGTTGTTGGTTGATTATAGTAAACCCGGGTCTGCCCAATGCGACCAACAACATCTGTCACATCGACTAACAAAACTTTTGCAATCTCTGTGGAGTGTCGGCCACCATAGTCCTGACTGTTGGATTTTCTTTGCAGTTGTGTCTGTTTGGAAATGTCCTCTTGTAGGTCCATAGTGTGCTTCATGCATGATTTGTTCCCACTCATGGTCGAGTACACACCTTCTAAGAATTTCATCTAATCCCATTTTATATAAAAATCCGTTGATGAGGCTGTAGGGTGCAGCCTTCATAGCTAATATTTGTTTCTTCTTGGTATTCATACCTTCGGGTGCGTGGCTAGTTTCTAAATACTGAGCAATTTATTCTAGTTCTTCTGGCACTACTTCGATGCGAAATAAATGTGCATCTGGTAAGTCATCATCGACTCCGGTCGGCTCCTCCCCTGTGTCTATGCGGGATAGGTGATTGGGCCCGACATTTAGCTTTCCTAGTCAAACCACGACTTCAAACTCAAATTCTTGAAAAATAAGTAACCAACAACAAATTCTCCCATGATGAAGTGGTTTATTGACAAGGTACTTCAAGGCTTGATGGTCAGTATAAAATGTGAAGGGGTTGGCTAAAAGGTAATGTCGATACTTTTGGAGGGTAAAGACCATACCTAGGTCTTCCCTTTCAGTGGTCGAATAGTTCCTTTCAGCCTTATTTAATTTACGACTCCTGTAAATTATAGGGTAATCCATCCCATCATCCCCTGGTTGAGTAAGGATTGCTCCGATTACTATTCTCGATGCATCAATATGCACATGAAATTTGGTCAACCAGTTTGGAAATTTTAGAATGGAGGCTTTGACTAGTTTCCTTTTCAATTTGGCATTCCTCTGTCCACTTAAACTCTTGATCTTCCTTTAGTAGTTCTTCTAGAGGGTAGGTCATATCTAAATAGTGTCTTATGAATTTTCTAGAATAGCCTGTATGGCCAAGTAACACCTGAACTTGTTTGGGGTTGATTGGTGATTACAGGTCGAGGATAATTTTAATCTTTGCAAAGTCGACCTTGATACCATCTTTACAGACAATATGCCCTAATAGTATGCCTATGGGAGTCATAAAGATACATTTCTTAATGTTCAGGGAGAGTTGAATCTGTCAACATCTCTCCAGTATAAGCCGAAGCCATTCGCAGTGATCTTTTAAGGTGGAGTATATTGTCCAGTCGTTGAAGTATACTGCCATGGTCTTATATATGTATTCTTGGAATGCCTTGACAACAATTCGAGAAAACACTGCAGGTGCATTCTTTAACCCAAAATTCAGAACTCTGTAAGCAAAGGAGCCAAATTCATAGACAAATGTTGTCTTCTTTTGATCTTCTTTTGCTATGGGTACTTGGTTATAGCCTGAGAATCCATCTGTAAATGAGTAGCATTCATGGCCTGCAAATTCATTCAAGATTTCATCAGCATAAGGGGTGGGGAATGGATCTGTCAGTGTTACTTTATTGAGCTCCCTAAAGTCGACACAAATTATTAACCTTGTCGGGTCATGTTTCTTGGGCTATACGACCATGGGGCTTGCCCATTCCGACTGGTCGATAGGGTAAATGATCCCGGCTGCTAACATGTTGTCGATTTCCTTTTTAACTATATCCTTGTACTTGTGAGCTAGTTTATAAGGTCTTTTATTGACAGGTCGAACATCAGGTTTGGTATCAATTTTAATTTCTCCCATTTCTTGTACTAAGCCTTTTAAGTCTTTATAGTCCCTGGAAAAGACATCTTGGAATTCTCTAAGTAAGTTCACTATTTCGGTGGTCTGTTGGTCGTTCCAGTAGTCACCAATCTTGGCTATTTTTGGTCAATCGTTGTTTGAAATGTCGACCTCTTTAGTTTTCACTTTGGCATCTAGCTACTCGGGTGCTTTAGCTTCATTAATCAGCTGAATCCCTTCTTTGAACTGTGAGAATGTGGCAGGGAAATCGGCGGCAATCATTCTGTCAAGATCTGGTTTGTCGGTGGTCTCGACTTTCAGGATTGAGTGAATAGGTTTGGTTGTTTCAATGTGGTCGGATTTCCATCTAAAGCTCTTGCCTTATATGTGTTCATTTTCTAAATGTAAATGGGTCGGCTGTGGTTTTGACTTAGTTTGTATATTGGTACAGCCCTTAATCTTTCAGTGGTCTAGGTAGGGTTGATTTTCGGTCGGTTGGAGAAACTGTTTGATTTGTTGTGTTGTTTCACCCAATTTTTCCTGTTGAGGTGTGCGTTTGAAGTCTTTAATAAAATTTTCCCTCAGTTCATGCTAGAAGAAGGTTTCACCTCTAGCTTCCTCCATCTTATACCATTTATTGGGTAAGTCGGCTAGGGTTGAAGGGAACAAATGTGGCCAAGCTCGCTCATCTTTGTATCCAAGTATTCTCCACTCTGTTTCACAAGTCTTCATATGTTCTTCTGGGTTTTGAACTTGGCTAGAGATAGGGATTTGGTCTTGCTGGGTTAAATTATTTCCACCAAACCACTCGACAAAGTAAGTCGAAGCAGTTGTCCAGGTCTGTAGTTTTGTCTGATGGGTGTCCCACCATCTAGCTGCTTGACCTGTAAACGTTTCAACTAAGCTTTGAAGTCGACCGTGTTCTCCAATATTTTTAGATACCTGTTTGACGTGCATGACTGGGGATTCCCTTTCCTTATACTTGGGTAATTGTGTAGTGTTTAAGTTGGTTGGTTGTAAGGTAGGGCATTCCCTTACTTTCTTTTCAAATATTTTGGGGATAATTGATACTATGAAGCACTGTCGGGTGGGTTTTTTACAGTACTTTTTGTATAGTCCAGCACCCTCTTGCTTGTGTTTCATAATTTTCCATCTCCCAGTCATACAGTTCAGCATCTGAGTTATAACCAATTGAGTCTTGGTTACTTAAGTTAAGTTCTCCATGGATGTTTGGTTCTGTATAGTCTGTATTGTTGTGGATATGGTAAAGTTGTCTGACATTGACTTCCTCATCAATCGATTCAGTCCAAGGCTCTCCTTGGGATGGATGAATGGGTACAATGACCTTTTGACCATTTCCTTTTAACTTGATTCATTCCTTATCTAAGGAGATGGATGCTTTCATCTTTCGTCCCCAAGGTCGACCGACTAGTGCTGGGAAGGAGCTAGATCCTTCTTTTGGGTCAATAATTTCAAAATCAACCTTGGTCGAGATTCCTTTGATGGTCGTGTCGACATCTTTCCAAACCCCAATGGGTTCAATGAGGCCTTGGTCGGTGAGTTTCAGATAAATTCCTGACTCGTAGAGTTGAAGTCTGTCCATCTTTTCCCATGTATCCCAGGTCATCATATTTACTTGGGACCCGAAGTCAAGCACTACTTGTCTGACGTGGAAACCTTGGATTTCCAGGTCGACATGTGGGTCGACATCGTTTTTATCTTTTTAGTTTAGGCTGCAGATGTTTTTTGTTCATTTTCCAAGGTTGGTACCTTTTATTTCATGCAATAAGTCAATGAACTGAGCTACGAATTTGTTTGTTTGAGCGAGTTGGACTAATTGATGTATTGTGTTGGGTCGACTATTAACGATGTCTTCTTGTCGTTCAATGTCATGAAATATGTGGGTTGCTTCTTGATATGTGTGTTTTTCCTTTATAGGGTCAGGATAACCATTTGTGTCTGTAATCTTACTGATTTGAGGGTTACCAGGTCCTGTTTTTGTGCCTTGTCGAGTGACAATATGTAAATTTTTAGTAGTGATTACATCATGCTTTTGTACACAAGACAAGACATTAACATTTTTCTTCGTATTGATTTTCTCTAACATAGTAGGATAATCCTCCAATGAGTGATCGCCTACTCCACAGTGTGTACAGAATTTAAGATTAGTTCTGTCCTTGTATGGACAGTCTGCATACCGGTGACCTTCTTTGTAGCATATGAAGCACTGGGTTGGTCGATGCGGACGTATGTCGCGATTCTCAAGGAATCGACCTCTTCCTCCATAACCCTGGCGTCGGTTGTCATACCGACGCTCATATCGTTGGTCGTCATATATTTTCCCATTCTGATCGTTTGGTGGATGGTTTTGCTCATTATGTTGCGCCACTGCATTTGTTTGGTATACCACGTGATAGTTCTGTCGATTCTTTAGGTTTAACTGACAGTCGGCAGTGTTGTGACTTTTGGTTTCACAGATGGCGCACCATGAAGCTTTGTCTTTCTTCATATTAAACGGGTTGTCTGCTGTAGAGTGATCTCCGTGTTCCTGGCAAATGTCGCAAAAGGCTTTAGTCTGTATGAAGCGGATGTCTTGTCGGCTATATTCATGTCGACAGTTATCCTTCGAGTGGCCATTAGTTGAGCACTTGGTGCACCAGATCTCCTGATTTTTAAGGCTGAGCTCCTTCAGAGACTTCTATACATTCTCTAGCTGCTGTTCCAGTCAGTGGTCCATGGGGTATGCAGGTATATCTTCATCCATCTCAACCTACAGAGCTTTTGTGAGCGCATCTTCATACATTTTGAACGTCTCCAGACTAATATGTCGACGTACTTTTTGCGATAGTCCTGCAAGAAACCATTGAATTAGTAACTGTTCATCAATAACGTAATCCAATTGGCTCAGTAAATATTTCCATCGCTTGTTGTAGTCGCGGATGGATTCACCTGGATTTTGTGAAGTAGTTTTGAGCTTCTTCGTGGCCAGGTGCCTAGCGTCTGGCGTTTTAAAGAATGAAAGGAATTGCGCCTTAATATCGGCTTTGGTCGCTCTAGGTTGTCTCTCAGAAAAGGTCATGTACCATGTCAAGGCCCTTTTCATTAAGGCTCCTGCGAATTGTGCCATTTGTCGGTCTTCATCTGTAACCTGGTTTGCTTCCCAGGTCAACTCGCAGATGAACCAATGTCATCTAGGGTCTTCGTCTCCCTCATAAAGAGGAATGTGAGCTGATCCGTGATCCATGTCTGAATCACTTTCACTACTCTCAGAAGTTGGCGGAGGTAGAGGTGGGGGTGGTGGTGAAAGTGGTGGGGTTATTGATGTAGTCGTTCCTGTGGAATTCTGGTCGACGGAACTTGTGCTCCCGTCGATCATCAAGTCTTCGTTGACTTGCAATCGGTTAATGTTGACTTCTTTTGTCGATGGTCCACTGCAACTTTGTGTTCGCAGGTCTGATTGTTCGGTTTCTTCTAAAGCTGTACTTGGTGGGGGGGGCTCTCCTTCATGTTTCAGTAAGAGCAAGTGGTTACTTCTAAGGGAGGGTGCCGCTTGAAACGACACCCAGTTTCCTTCCAGTGGCTGACGTATAATAAGGTGTCGACCAGTGTACGTTTCGTCACCTAGTCAGCTCCATATACTGAAGTCACCAGCTCATAGTCGGAGGTCATCTTCGACAATAGTCTGTATTCTAGTACACGGATTCAATGGGGAAATGGTCGTTCCTTCACTGGGAGCTCTTAGTTGGAGAGCTTCTGGCTGCTCTATCCACACTTCTTCCTCCATAGGGGATGCTTCTTGTCCGACGCCCTCTTCATGTCGGTCATGACCTGACTCTTGCACTGATTCTCTTCCTTGTCATTCTCCCTAGGGTTTTGTCCTTTGTGCAGCTCTAAGGCTCTTTCACGTCTTGCTTCCCTTCTCTGGTATCTTTTGCCCTTTCGATCTTCTGGATGTCCGACATACTTTCATACAATACTAGTCTCTTGTGGTCCTCTTCAGTTGACTTCTCATTACTAGTGCCTACTATATGGTCTGGGTCAACTAGGATCCACTATACTCTATTTCTGACACATGACCAGCTACACCCCCATAGCCTACCCGATGCTTTTAGAAAGCTCGGATAGTTCTATCTATTTTCTTAGGAAGTATTCCCACTCCCTTTCTGCAATGAATTTCTCCCACTTCCTCTACTTCTCCGCCCAGTTAGTGTTTGATGGTTGTTCGTAAAGCAGTGGACGAGGTTCAGCAATGTTTTTTGCTCCCTTCTCGATCAAGAATTTGAATAGAAAGGTCGGTAGGGAACAAAAAAATTGTTCGGTGAAATCTGTGTAAAATTTCTCTTTGACAGTTTCCACTGAAGTTCTGTCTTTGACTGCTTGTTCCTCACAGAAGTCGTTGGCGATTTTCTCAAACCACTCCGACAAATTTTTTCGGCCTCCTCGGATCATTTTTTCCAGCAGCTGTTGTTCTTTAGTTGCATCCGTATTTCTCATCCAGAAGTTGCTTCAAGAGTTGGGGCACTGATTCAACAAACGTTTCATGCGTCTCTGTGAAAAATCTTTATTTTGCCTCAGCGACTGTTAATATGTTCCTTCGTGCGTAATTTTGCAGATAGTTTGCAATTTTATGTTCCCACCAGTCCTTAATCTCCTGCTCTTGTATCATATGTGAGCATATATTTCATTCATGTACTATCGGCAATGAAACCATAGTGAGCTTGGGATTTGAAGACAGAACTTCAGTGGAAACTGTCAAAGAGAAATTTTACACAGATTTCACCGAACAATTTTTGTGTTCCCTACCGACCTTTCTATTCAAATTCTTGATCGAGAAGGGAGTAGGACACATTGTTGAACCTCGTCCACCACTGTACGAACAGCCATCAAACACTAACTGGGCGGAGAAGCATAGGAAGTGGGAGAAATTCATTGCAGAAAGGGAGTGGGAATACTTCCTAAGCAAATAGACAGAACTATCCAGGATTTCTAAAAGCGTCGGGTAGGCTATTGGGGGGTAGCTGGTCATGTGTCGGAAATAGAGTATAGTGGATCCTAGTCGACCCAGACCAGATAGTAGGCACCAGTAATGAGAAGTTGACCGAAGAGGACCGCAAGAGACTAGTATTGTACGAAAGTATGTGAGACATCCAGAAGATCGAAAGGGACGAAAGATACTAGAGAAGGGAAGCAAGATGTGAAAGAGCCTTAGAGCTGCACAGAGGACAAAACCCTAGGGAGAATGAAAAGGAAGAGAATCCACCAGAGTCAGGTCATGACCGACATGAAGAGGGCGTCGAGCAAGAAGCATCCCCTACGGAGGAAGAAGTGTGGATAGAGCAGCCAGAAGCTCTCCAACTAAGAGCTCCCATTGAAGGAATGAACCTTTCCCCATTGAATCCGCGTACTAGAATACAGACTATTGTAGAAGACAACCTCCGACTACAAGCTGGTGACTTTAGTATATGGAGCCGACTAGGTGAAGAAACGTACACTGGTCGACACCTTATTATATGTCAGCCACTGGAAGGAAACTGGGTGACGTTTCAAGCGGCACCGTCCCTCCGAAGTATCCACTTGCTCTTACCGACACATGAAGGAGCACCCCCCTCACCGCCAAGTACAGCTTTTGAATAAATTGAACAAGCAGACCTGTGCACACAAAATTTCAGTGGACCATCGACAGTAGAAATCCACAACAACCCACTGTACGTCGAAGAATAATCGACCACTGACGGAGGCACAAGTTTCTTCGACCAAAATTCCGCAGGAGCGACTACATCAATAACCCCACCACTTTCACCACCACCCACACCTCCACCTCTGCCAACTTCTGAGAGCAGTGAAAGTGATTCAGACATGGGTCATGGATCAGCTCACATTCCTCTTTATGAGGGAGATGAAGACCCTAGACAACATTGGTTCATCTGCGAGTCGATCTGGGAAGCAAACCAGGTTACAGATGAAGACCGACAAATGGCACAGTTCGCAGGAGCCTTAAGGAAAATGGCCTTGACATGGTACATGACCTTTTCTGAGAGACAACCTAGAGTTACCAAAGCCGAGATTAAGGCACAATTCCTGTCATTCTTTAAAACGCCAGACGCTAAGCACCTGGCCGCGAAGAAGCTCAAAACTACTTCACAAAAGCCAGGCAAATCCGTCCATGACTACGACAAGCGATGGAAAGATTTACTGAGCCAATTGGATTACGTTATTGATGAATAGTTACTAATTCAATGGTTTCTTGCAGGACTATCGCAAAAAGTAGGTCGACATATTAGTCTGGAGACATTCAAAATGTATGAAGATGCGCTCACAAAAGCTCTGCAGGTTGAGATGGACGAAGATATACCTACATACCCCATGGACCATCGACTGGAACAGCAGCTAGAGAATGTACAGAAGTCTCTGAAGGAGCTCAGCCTCAAAAATCAGGAGATCTGGTGCACCAAGTGCTCAACTAACGGCCACTCAAAGGATAACTATCGACATGAATATAGCTGACAAGACGTCCTCTTCGTACAGACTAAATCCTTTTGCAACATTTGCTAGGAACACGGAGATCACTCTACAACAGACTGCCCGTTTAATATTAAGAATGACAAAGCTTCCTGGTGCGCCATCTACGAAACCAAAATTCACAACACTGTCGACTGTCAGTTAAACCTAAAGAATCGACAGAACTATCATGTGGTATACCAAACAAATGCAGTGGCGCAACATAATGAGCAAAACCATCCACCAAACGATCAGAATGGACAAAAATACGACGGCCGATGATATGAGCACCGGTACAACAACTGACGCCAGGGTTATGGAGGAAGAGGTCGATTCCCTAGGAATCGCGACAGACGTCCGCGTCGACCAACCCAGTGCTTCACATTCTACAAAGAAGGTCACCGGTACGCAGACTGTCCATACAAGGACAGAACTGATCTTAAATTCTATACACACTATGGATTAGGTGATCACTCGTTGGTGGATTGTCCTACTATGTTAGAGAAAATCAATACGAAGAAAAATTTTAATGTCTTGTCTTGTGTACAAAAGCATGATGTAATAACTACTAAAAATTTACATATTGTCACTCGACAAGGCACAAAAGCAGGACTTGATAACCCTCAAATCAGTAAGATTAAAGACACAAATGGTTATCCTGACCCTATAAAGGAAAAACACACATATCAAGAAGCAACCCACATATTTCATGACATTGCATGACAAGAAGACATCGTTAACAGTCGACCCAACACAATACATCAATTAGTCCAACTCGCTCAAACAAACAAATCCATAGCTCAGTTCATTGACTTATTGCATGAAATAAAAGGTACCAACCTTGGAAAACGAACAAAAAACATCTGCAGCCTAAACCAAAAAGACAAAAATGATGTCGACCCACTTGTCGACCTGGAAATTGAAGGTTACCATGTCTGACAAGTAGTGCTTGACTTTGGGTCCCAAGTAAATATCATGACTCGGGATACATGGGAAAAGATGGGCAGACCTCGACTCTACGAGTCAGGAATTTATCTGAAACTCATCGACCAAGGCCTCATTGAACCCATTGGGGTTTGGAAAGATGTCAACACGACCATCAAAGGAATCTCGACCAAGCTTGATTTCGAAATTATTGACCCAAAAGAAGGATCTAGCTCCTTCCCAGCGCTAGTCGGTCGACCTTAGGGACGAAAGATGAAAGCATCCATCTCCTTAGACAAGGAACGAATCAAGTTAAAAGGAAATGGTCAAAAGGTCATTGTACCCATTCATCCATCCCAAGGAGAGCCTTGGACTGAACCGATTGATGAGGAAGTCAATGTCAGACAACTTTACCAGATCCACAACAATACAGACTATACAGAACCAAACATCCATGGAGAAATTAACTTAGGTAACCAAGACTCAATTGGTTATAACTCAAATGCTGAATTGTATGACTAGGAGATGGAAAATTACGAAACACAAGCAAGAGGGTGCTGGACTATACAAAAAGAATAGAAAAAACCCACCCGACAGTGCTTCATAGTATCAATTATCCCCAAATATTTGAAAAGAAAGTAAGGGAATGCCCTACCTTACAACCAACCAACTTAAACACTACACAATTACCCAGGTATAAGGAAAGGGAATCCCCAATCATGCACGTCGAACAGGTATCTAAAAATATTGGAGAACATGGTCGACTTCAAAGCTTAGTTGAAACGTTTACAGGTCAAGTAGCTAGATGGTGCGACACCCATCAAACAAAACTACAGACCTAGACAACTGCTTCGACTTACTTTGTCAAGCAGTTTGGTGGAAAGATGTTAATCCAGCAAGCCCAAATCCCTATCTTTACCCAAGGTCAAAACCTAGAAGAACATATCAAGACTTGTGAAATAGAGTGGAGAAGACTTGGATACAAAGATGAGCGAGCTTGGCCACATTTGTTCCCTTCAACCCTAGCCGACTTACCCAATAAATGGTATAATATGGAGGAAGCTAGAGGTGAAACCTTCTTCTGGCATGAACTGAGGGAAAATTTTATTAAAGACTTCAAACTCACACCTTAACAGGAAAAATTGGCTGAAACAGCACAGCAAATCAAACAGTTTCTCCAACCAACCGAAAATCAACCCTACCCAGACCACCAACAGATTAAGGGCTGTACCAATATACAAACTAAGTCAAAACCACAGTCGACCCGTTTACATTTAGAAAATGAACACACAAAAGACAAGAGCTTCAGATGGAAATCCGACCACATTGAAACACCCAAACCTATTCACTCAATCCTGAAAGTCGAGACCACCGACAAACCAGATCTTGACAGAATGACAGCCGCCGATTTCCCTGCCAGATTCTCACAGTTCAAAGAAGGGAGTCAGCCAATTAATGAATCTAAAGCACCCGAGTGGCTAGATGCCAAAGTGAAAACTAAAGAGGTCGACATTTCAAACGACGACCGACCAAAAATATCCAATATTGGTGACTACTGGAATGACCAACAGACCACCGAAATAGTGAACTTACTTAGAGAATTCCAAGATGTCTTTGCCAGGGACTATAAATACTTAAAAGGCTTAGTACAAGAAATGGGAGAAATGAAAATTTATACCAAACCTGATGTTCGACCTGTCAAGAAAATACCTTATAAACTAGCTCACAAGTACAAGGAGATAGTTAAAAAGGAAATCGACAACATGTTAGCAGCCAGGATCATTTACCCTATCGACCAGTCAGAATGGGAAAGCCCCATGGTCGTACAGCCCAAGAAACATGACCCGACAAGGTTAAGAATTTGTGTCGACTTTAGGGAGCTCAATAAAGTAACACTGACAGATCCATTCCCCACCCCTTATGCTGATGAAATCTTGAATGAAGTTGCAAGCCATGAATGCTACTCATTTACAGATGGATTCTCAGGCTATAACCAAGTACCCATAGAAAAAGAAGATCAAAAGAAGACAACATTTGTCTGTGAATTTGGCTCCTTTGCTTACAGAGTTATGCCTTTTGGGTTAAAGAATGCACCTGTAGTGTTTTCTCGAATTGTTATCAAGACATTCCAAGAATACATATATAAGACCATGTTAGTATACTTTGACGATTGGACAATATACTCTGTTAGAATAATCAAACCCATAGTATTACCCACTTAGACATTAATTCATTTATTTTTGTCTTATTTGCCTAGTTCATGAGTCCCACCATGTGCAAGTTGCTAATTGCCTATCCATAGAGGTCAAACTTGCCATCTTTGACTCATGTAGTGCTTGGGAAAGCCTTAGGAATCAAATCTGCTTTATTCCCAGCCTCCTAGGTGCCCTTCTGTTTTTTCTGCTTTATTGCCTGATTTTTCAGTGTTTTAAGGCACATAGGAAAGCAAGACTGGGTGAGGTGAACTTGTTTTTTGCCCCTTTCATCCTCCACTCTTTCCTCCATGCAAAAGCATGTATGAGCTGCCATTCCACCACTCATTATCTTTCCCATGCGCCCTTTCCAATTCGTGAGCCTCATGACAGATTTGGGATCAGCTTTTTACACCTATGGGGCTTTGCCTATTTTGAGTAAGCCTGCTTTATGCTAGTTTTGGATGCCTCCTTATGCATTCAACCTATTGATTTATTCTATATATTCAGCAACCTATGTTATTACAGGGTTGGCTATTGTACACTCAGTTAATATAATTTTGTGTTACAGCTCCATATTCAGTCTCCATTGTTAGCAATTTTGCATGATCAATTGATAATTGTTCTGGGTAAAATTAATCTACTGCTGGCCTAAATTTCTACATGGTATCAGAGCCATTTTAGGTTGTTACTCTCCTTCAAAAAAAAATTTGCAGGTTCGACATCAAGACTGGGAGCCTTCTACTGACAGCCGGGACAGATTTTCTAAAGCTATGGATTCACAGAAAACTATCTTGACTCCCTTCAACTATTTTGAATGGAAAGAAGAGATGGAGATCTTGTTGAGAGCGAAAGGCCTCTACAGGGTGACTATGGAAACAGAAGCAGAGCCCAATGTAGCTGCAGAGAAGATCAAATGGCACAATTGGAGAGATGAGGCCTATGGCCTCCTATGTCTCAGTATTTCCCGAGACCTCATTTTCCATCTCGATGGATTAACTTCACCAGAACAAGTATGGGAGAAGCTTTCTAATATTTTTGGAAAGACAGATGAGATGAGGGGACATCAAATCGAAAATGAGCTGATCTCTCTGAGTCCCAATAGCTTTGAATCCCTGCAGCTATATTTCTCCAAGTTCAAAGCACTAGTTTTGCAGCTGAAGCAGTGTGGTATCGAAAAGAAAGATGATCAGCTCGTATTGGCCATCCTCTCGAAGCTAGGACCTGACTACTCAGTATTTGTTTCGACCTTCTATGCCACAAAACTCATAGCTCGAACCTGGAAGATGCCTAGCCTTGCAGATTTCATGGAATCTCTCACACAAGAACAAGACAAGCTGGTGATGATGGGCACCATCAAACCTTCCAAAGATCAAGCTTTGATTGCTGGAGATTCGAGGGTGGATTCTAAAAGCAAAAAGAAAGCTAAAAAACCACCTGAGCAAAGGAGAGACAAGAAGCAGTCTCCAGAGGATCAACAAGGTCCCAAGAAAAATACCCAGAAGAAGAAAAACAAAGGTGAAATGAACAAGTGCTCATACTGTTCGAAGGGCAATCACACTGAAAGCTCATGTAT
>LPNX010195172.1:79962-144158 GCA_001517045.1 Pseudotsuga menziesii | reverse complement strand
TGAGTCCCACCATGTGCAAGTTGCTAATTGCCTATCCATAGAGGTCAAACTTGCCATATTTGACTCATGTAGTGCTTGGGAAAGCCTTAAGAATCAAATCTGCCTTATTCCTGGCCTCCTAGGCGCCCTTCTGCTTTATTTCCTGCTTTTTCAGTGTTTTAAGGCACATAGGAAAGCAAGACTAGGTGAGGTGAACTTGTTTTTTGCCCCTTTCATCCTCCACTCTTTCCTCCATGAAAAAGCATGTATGAGCTTTCATTCCACCACTCATTAGCTTGCCCATGCACCCTTGCCAATTCGTGAGCCTCATGACAGATTTGGGATCAGCTTTTTACACCTATGGGGGATTTGCCTATTTTGGGTAAGCCTGCTTTATGCTAGTTTTGGATGCCTCCTTATGCATTCGACCTATTGATGTATTCTATATATTCAGAAACCTATGTTATTACAGGTTTGGCTATTGTACACTCAGTTAATATAATTTTGTGTTACAGCTCCATATTCAGTCTCCATTGTTAGCAATTTTGCATGATCATTTGATAATTGTTGTGGGTAAAATTAATCTACTGCTGGCCTGAATTTCTACATACTCCACCTTAAAAGATCACTACAAATGGCTCTGAATGATGCTGGAGAGATGTCTATAGATTCAAATCTCCCTGAACATTAAGAAATGTATCTTTATGACTCCCATAGGCATACTCTTAGGGCATATTGTCTGTAAAGATGGTATAAAGGTCGACTTTGCAAAGATTAAAATTATCCTCTACCTAAAACCACCAATCAACCCCAAACAAGTTCGGGTGTTACTTGGACATACAAGATATTATAGAAAATTCATAGGACACTATTCAGATATAACCTACCCTCTAGAAGAACTACTAAAGGAAGATCAAGAGTTTAAGTGGACAGAGGAATGCCAAATCTCCTTCGACAAATTGAAAAGGAAACTAGTCAAAGCCCCCATTCTAAAATTTCCAAACTGGTCGACCAAATTTCATGTGCATATTGATGCATCGGGAATAGCAATCGGAGCAATCCTCACTCAACCAAGGGATGATGGGATGGATTACCCTATAATTTACAACAATCGTAAATTAAATAAGGATGAAAGGAACTATTCGACCACTGAAAGGGAAGCCCTAGGTATGGTCTTTTCCCTCCAAAAGTATCAACATTACCTTTTAGCCAACCCCTTCACATTTTATACCGACCATCAATCCTTGAAGCACCTTGTCAATAAACCACTTCATCATGGGAGAATTTTTTGCTGGTTACTTCTTTTTCAAGAATTTCAGTTTGAATTCGTGGTCCGACCAGGAAAGCTAAATGTCGGGCCCGAACTCCTCTCCCGCATAAACACATGGGAAGACCCAACCGGAGTCGACGACGACCTACTAGATGCACATTTATTTCACATAGAAGCAGTGCCAGAAGAAATCGAAGAAATAGCTCAGTTCTTAGAAACTGGCCAAGAACCAGAAGGTATGAATACCAAGAAGAAACAAATCTTAGCTATGAAGGCTACACCCTACAGCCTCATCAACGGATTTTTATATAAAATGGGATTAGACGACATTCTCAGAAGGTGTGTACTCAACCATGAGCGGGACCAAATCATGCATGAAGCACACTATGGACCTACAGGAGGACATTTCCAAGCAGACACAACTGCAAAGAAAATCCAACAGTCAGGATTATGGTGGCCGACACTCCACAGAGATTGCAAAAGTATTTTCAGTCAATGTGACAGATGTCAACGACTTGGTCGACCCCTGCCGAGCATAGAAAATCCCCTGATATTAGTAAACCCTAGTCTCACATTCGAAATTTGGGCTATAGACTTCATAGGACCATTTCCTATCCCATCCAAAAGATCAGGAGCAAGATATATTATCACTGCAGTAGAATATGTCACTAAATGGGCAGAAGCTGAACCCGTCGATACATGTTCGAGTGAGGTAGCCGCTAATTTTATCTACGAAAACATCATCACTAGATTTGGATGCCCACTAACATTGATCAGCGACCAAAGAACACACTTTATCAACAAAACTATCAAACACTTGACCAACCAATTCCACATCAACCACCGATGAAGTACAGCATATCATCCTCAGTCGACTAGTACGATTGAAGCTTTCAATAAAAAATTAACAAAAAGGTTAACCAAAATATGCAGTACCGACAAGGACGACTGGGACGAGAAAATCCCTGCGGTCTGATGGGCATATAGGACAGTCTATAAACGGTCGACCGACCAAACCCCCTTTCGACTAGTGTACGGACAAGAAGCAGTCATCCCCCTACATTTTCGACAATAGACACCTATTATTGCACAACTACTACATGTCGATGTCGAACATGCAAGAAAGGACTGACTATTTCAACTCAGCAAACTGGAAGAACACAGACTCATGGCTATACAACACCGAGAAATTCACAAGCAACAACAGAAAGCATGGCACAACCGCAACATCAAAAACAAAAACCTGTCGGTCGGCGACCTTGCCTTACTTTATAATAGTCGAGTCAAAGGAAAACTCAAGAAACTCCACACAGAATGGATGGGCCCTTACGTTGTCGAAGAGATACACCCCAATGGTTCAGTCCGACTAAAAACATTACAGGGCCTAGTATTTTGGAAGCTCGTTAATTGAGCCCGGCTCAAATGTTACAGAAACTAGAAAAAAAAAATCATATAACGACTGTAACCGGCAACCAAAACCCATAAAATCTAAAAATCCCAAAAACAAAGTAATACACCCGACACAAACGACATCATCATCTTCAACAATCTTCATCGACCAGTTCGGTTGACCATTCACAGCTCTGGCCATTGTCGATATCTGTGTCCAGAAATGACCTACTATCTGTCTGCACAGTCCACCACAATAGAATTTTTGAAGGGTTCGACAAACACATTTTTTGTACCTCCCTGTTTCTTCGGGATGAAGAAACATTTTTCCATGGGGGAGATGTAGAAGGAGCAAGTCGACAAGTCGACTTGAACGAAGACCGACTTACTCGATCAACCGACTAAGTCGATGGGCCGACTTAGTCGATCAACCGACTAATTCAGTCGGCCGACTAAACTAGAAGATTAGGTTGGCTAACTAAAATTCGTGTCAGTTCACCGAACCGACAGGTAGTTATTTTGTAACTGTTTGTAAATTGTATATATTAGGCTGTTGAGCCAAACAAGAACTTAATTCAGTTCTCTGCCTTGTATGAACTCATTGTAATAATATAATCTGTTATCCTATATGTTCTTGTCTCTTGTCTCTGTCTTATATTTATGTATGTTTAGTATGTATTATTGGTAACCTTATGTGATCTGTGAGATTACAACAGTGCTCAATTCCTGTGGGGCAGGGTCTTCAGGGAACTCTGAGGGTAGCTCCTTCTCTAACTCTTCTTGAGTCACTGGGACACACCAGTCCCCTAGCCAATCTTGCACAATGGCATCCAAATCTTCCATGGTGACTTTATAAGGAAATGGTAGCCACTGCCAATCAGGGTCCCTCCTAGCCTGAATATGAATGGAGTGGATTCCAATATCAAACCGGAGGATCCACTGATACTTGGTCGTGGTGTAGGGAGAAACTCTAGGAACAACAATGTCGGCAGCCTGCAGCGCTTCCCAATAGATCCATAAATGAATGGCACAATCTGTTTGGAGACTAGGCTCTTCGACCCACCATAGGTTCTAATAGTGGTAACTGCAGAAAACCTTGACTGCCTCAACCGCCATTGGTTGGTAGTCCTTTGGTTCCATACAAGCAACAAGAGCAATAAGAATAAACAGCCAACTATAAGAAAAGGTCTACCCGGTCTAAGCAGCAAGCGCATCTTCAAGCAACTAATTCAACAAAAATAAATACCAATTCACTTGTACCCCCTCAACACATTTTTGGGCATAGGCGACAACACCCAAATTGCATTGGATTGTTCGATTCCCGTGAACAACCCTGCTGGCTAAAAATTTTGTGCCAATTTGCACCATCTGCGAGTTAATACTGTCAATGTGATAAGCACGACCATCCCATTGTAAAATAAATAACTCCTTTAGCTACTTTGCAAGTTTCTTATCCGTATCTCTTCCACAAATATATTGCGTCGGGTCTTCCCCAGCCTTAAGCAAACTAGTAATGCTTGCAATCAAGTCGACAGTGACAGGGATCGGTGTATTTGTTGGGCACCTAATATGCAAGTGAATTACAGCTAACATACAGAGTGTACAATATTTATTTTCAACTCAGGGAAGTCTTGTATTTCAATAATAACATGCACAATATATGCTTAAACACTAAATTGCTGTAGTTGAACAATCCTATCCTCTGTTCGGCTATGCTCACCCCAAGAATCTACTTAATCTAGTTACCTTCTAAGGAACGCAATCACAATTACCTTCTGTTGTTCTCGATCTAAGAATGGAAAGATAAAAGTCACATCTAGATTACAATTGCAGATAAAGGGAAATTCTAGTCAAACCACTTAATGATTAACTCAACTATCTAATCTGATTATCCTAGGAATCCAAAGACATAAATTGAATATTGATCTAGGAATTCGAAATACAGAAATTGAGTTCAGCTATTCTATGAAATTGACGTACAGGAATGAAATTCTACAATCATAAAAATAAGAGACAAGCTGCAAAGATTCATGGAAACAAAAACTAAAAGATCCAAGGATGAATAGAGTTTTTACAGTTACCACACGAATGGCATAAGAAATAATTACCTACTCAGTCGACTGTCACACCATGCCACTACAGGTATCCAAGAGATGCAATCACGACACACTATAAATCCACACTTGTTACAGCTTCCTACGAAGAAATAAAATTAACATAACATCACACAACAAAATAATTAAAATGCCTAATTTAACTTAGTGATCCATGTGGAAGGTGGGCCCAGCATTCACACAGAGATGCTGGATGAATGCACGTAAAAACCTTTAGATCAGAAGTAACTCCTTGTATTTAAAGACAAACCGATTACACAATTCCTCCTCACAACTAATACAATGAATTGATTATGTGTTCAACAACCCCTGGTTCGAAACAGTTCTCCATATTTATACATTGTAAATCATAACATCCTATCCTATTATGCGGAAGCCATGAAGATATTTGATCTTCAGGTGCCCTAAATGACAACAGCTGTTACAAACGTGGCAGGATGAAAAATAGGAAATATAGGGAAACTATTAATCTCCCTAGGAGTGACGATATCTTCAGATTACAACTATACACAAGAAGCGACGCACTGTTTACCTCCAAGTATGACACATTTTGTTACAGCTACCTTTGCACAGCTTTTCCTGGGCTATCACACTGGAACTGCATTCCTTGGGTAATGATAGGATGGATGGGGATCAACTTGAGCGATGAATGCCCATCCTTTTCGTAGCATGTTCAGCCCGATCTTTTTGTCGTCCATATATCTCAAAATACCTTTATAAACCATCATATGTTAGCACATTGAGAGATATGAAACCTTAATTATCACAATCATAAGTATTAATAATATAATACAATGACCAATCATACCTTGGTGGTTTGAACAGTAGAGTGGGGATAAAACGTTTATTTGGCATGCTCAATGGAGTAGGATAGAAAAAAAGATGTAATTAAGGGTGGTCAAAAGGGGCCATTTCTGGGCCCAACATCTCCCCCCAAATGTCCTATTGCATGTCCTCATGCAACAACCTCCATTACTCCGAATCTGAATCTTACACTTAGCTCTATTCATGGAGATAAGAGAAGTTGTAGGGGAACTCAGATGTCCCTTCTTTTTTATGAACCCTCTGTGAGCAATCCAATATCTCCAGCATCGATTATCCTCTGACTTGGTTAGTGAGAATTCCATCCTATATGGTTTTGCTAGCCACCAGATGAGGGGAAATTTAAATTTTAGGCCCAAGAAATTAGCCCCACTTTCCCTGATGCATCCAACATAACCCTCAACCCTGGAAAATGCCTGTTCAAAATTTCTAAAGTAATAGGGATCTTTGCTCCTGAGTGTAGGAGAGGCAACCTGCCATCTGTGCTTACTTCCTTCCAACACTGCTTGTTGGTGTCTAGAAATATGGTTGGTATAGGTAGAAATAACTTCCTCCTGTAGTTCCATTATATGTTGGGTCTGGATGGGGCATGAGAGCAAACTCCTTTGTCGAGAAAGAAAAATACTGGGATTTTGAGGCTCACTTCAAGCCCCCAAGTTAGAGTGAGCTTCATTGTGAGAAAAGGTTTGAAAATACCCTTCCCACTGAGCATGATTTCTCACAAAAGAAGCAAAGGCCCTCAACTGAACATCCCCTAAAAAAGGGATAGGATTTGAATGGCGGTCCAAAGGGCAGGCCATCTCATGCAAATATAATTCACACAGCAAATTTTGATCTTCAAAATTGCTTCTTAAAAACATTTCCAAAAATTTTGCCGAGGTCGTTATCTCAAATGACCTCCCTTCTTTCACAGCTCTCAACTTAAACCAAACAAATTTTTCAAACAGAAAGATAGGGTAAGAAGAAGAAGGTACCCTAGTGCCCAGGAATTCTTGAGAGAGAGCATACATCTTCTCTTTTTCCTTCTGCATAGACTGGAACTTTTTCAGCTCCCTTAAATTGCTCTGTAGCTCTTCCTCTCGAAGTCTCTCGGTCATACATTCTTCTGCCCATTTCTCCTCCAGTCTCCTGATGATATTTTTATGCTCAGTAAGGTAAATTATCCCTTCTTGGTATTCCTCCACCTGGTTCTTCCATTTTATTACCTCCATTCTCAGAATTGATACTTCTGTTGTAGGGTTCAGGGTTTCTTCTTCATGATGCTCCTCCTTGTTAGAATCCAGGTCAATGAATTTTTGAAGGGGATCAACCCACACCTTGTCACCTGATGTGCCACATTGGACATCCTGCACATCTGAAGCTATTTCAGGGGGTGTTGGTTCTTATGTGACAACAACCTTTTCTGGACTCTCTTCAGCAACAACATCCACCATTCTTGGAGACACTGGTTCTTGTGTAACAGTGTCTTCTTTCTGAGGTTCTCTTGTGGCAATTTTAGCAGCTGACTGTGAGAATGTTGGTTCTTGTGGAGCAACATCCTCCTAAATTTTAATTCCATTTTCTACCCAATTATTAGCTACTATCTCAGGCAGAGGCTGTGAGGCTACTGGTTCTTGCATGACAGAGCCTCATTCTTCTTTTTCCTCCTGCTGCTGAGATTGGATGTCTTTTTCAGTATGCAGTTGCTCCTCAAGGATTTCAGTATCACTTTAGGGTTGTGTTTGGACTTGTTCATCTTCACTCCAATCCATATCAGGGATGACATCCATTTCAGGGTTATTTTCTTGTTGCATTTCAAGAGTCCCTGCTGCAGCTTTCAAGGATGTTGGTTCTTGTGTGACAACATCCTAACTCACTTCTTCATCTCCCTGCTATTATGGTTCCTCTTCTATGATTTCTGTATCATGGGAAAATTCTAGAGTCATGGTACAAAATTCTTTATTAAACTCCATAGTGCCCTCAATTCCTGGTTCTCCTCCCATTTGGATAGCCACTTGGATAAGCACATTCAAGGATGTTGGTTCTTGTGTGACAGCATCCTGTTCAATCCCATCATTTCCTTGTTGTTGTGGTTCCACTTCTATAATTTCTGTGCCATGGGAGGACTCCGAGGTCATAGTGCAATCTTCATCCCCACAATCGGGAATAACTTCATCCCTTGGTTCCTCTGTCCTAGAGTTAGTGGCAACTTCAACAAGAATATTTAAAGATGTTGGTACTTGTGTGACAGCATCTTCTTTCTCTACAACTTCCTCCATTGTAGGTGCATATTGTTGTGTTGTAAAGGCATGAATTACAATCTTGTGGCTTGATTCCTTAAATATTTCTCCACAGGTGGGATAGACCACTCTTTCTTCCTCATTGCCAGGCTCAGTAGGATTTGGTCCCTCCAATTTATTTGCAGCCTCCACCAATGTGTGCAACTTCCTTTCACCCTATTTTCTCCATGCTTCTTTCCAATTTTCCAATTCCTTTCTGAGTGTTTGGACTTCCTCTTTTAATAGCATATTTTTGAACAGAAGTCCTTCAATTTGGGGTTCTTCTTCGACCGACCCCTGTGGGGCATCAATTGGCCTAGGTTCAAGAATGGGAACTCAATTTGTGCTTCTAAGGTTTCCCATCTTTTGTTGATGCTTAATATGGTGATCATGCCATGCCTTCTATCGATCCTTTGCAACCTATTGCTGGAAGCCTGCGATGAAACAATATTCTCCAAGCTGACTCAATTGCACAGCGCATTCTTCTAATGCCTCTGCATCATCCATTCCCGTCGTTGAGGTAATGCGCAAAATGGGAACGATATACTCCATAGGCATGACTACCTCTTACCCATAAACCAACATAAATGGTGTCCAACCTGTTAGTTGTTTGCAAGTAGTGAAATAGGCCCATAGAACTGTAGGAATTTTTAAATCCCAGTCATCGCGATTATCGTTACATACCTTGGTTAGCACTGTCTCCAAATTTTTGTTGAAATCCTCAACAGTACCATTTTCCTACTGATGGTATGGTGTACTCCTCTTATGTTGTATCTGGAGCTCTTCAATTAGCGCTTTTACCATCTGGTTGACAAAGTGACTGCCCTGGTCACTCATCAGGATTCTAGGACAGCCAAATTGCACCACAATGTTCTCAAAAATGAACCGTGCTGCTGTGACAACAGTAAAATCAATGACTGGTGTAGCCTCCACCCACCAAGTCAGGTAGTAAGTTGCAGTAATGATATAGCAGGTGCTAGTGTGCTTACCTGGTGGATTGATAGGACCTAAAAAGTCTATAACCCATTTATCAAATGGTTGCAGAGTCACCTGTGGCACCAGCGGCATCTCATCCCTCCGTAATGGTTTACCAACCCATTGGCAGAAATCACAACTCCTTGCATAGTCTACGGCATCATTATGCAATGTGGGCCACCATAGCCCATCATGCAACACTTTTTGTGCAATAGCACGACCTCCATAGTGACCTCCCACGATTCCTGCATGTGCTTCTTCTAGAATGGGACCCTATGCATGCGGTAAGATGCACCGTCAAAATATTCCATCCGGTCCAAGTTTATATAGTTGTCTAGTAATTAGTTGAAAATTGGAGGCTTTTACGACCAGCAGCTTCTTTTGGCTAGTCGACATGTCTTCTGGGGCGACACCAGTAGACAAAAAGTGAACAATTGGTGCATAGTGATCATCTGCGACTTTAACTCGGAACAATTGTGCATCTAGAAAGCCATCATCAAGTGGCATGCGATCAATAAAATTTCTCTTTTGTTTTTTTATTTCATTTATATCCTTTTTTTCATTATTTATTGCAGCAGGTTTGTCTCAACAAAAATAACACTTCTAAGTTCAAAAAAATCATAATATTTTCTAAAAGAGTTCCTAGATTAAGATGAAACTAATGTAAGTAAATATTGTTAGAATAATCAACCCATAGTTTACCCACTTAGACATTAATTCATTTATTTTTGTCTTATTTACCTAGTTTATGAGTCCCACCATGTGCAAGTTGCTAATTGCCTATCCATAGAGGTCAAACTTGCCATGTTTGACTCATGTAGCGCTTGGGAAATCCTTAGGAATCAAATCTGCTTTATTCCTGGCCTCCTAGGCACCTATCTGCTTTTTCTGCTTTACTGCCTGCTTTTTCAGTGTTTTAAGGCACATAGGAAAGCTAGACTAGGTGAGGTGAACTAGTTTTTTGTCCTCTTCATCCTCCACTCTTTTCTCCATGCAAAAGAATTTATGAGCTGCCATTCCACCACTCTTTAGCTTTCCCATGCACCCTTGCCAATTCGTGAGCTCCATGACAGATTTGGGATCAGCTTTTTACACCTATGGGGGATTTGCTTAATTATAGTAAGCCTGCTTTATGCTAGACTTGGATGCTTCTTCATGCATTTGACCTATTGATGTATTATATATATATAGCAGCCTATTTTATTACAGGTTTAGCTATTGTACACTCAGTTAATATAATTTTTTGTTACAGCTCCATATTCAGTCTCCATTGTTAGCAATTTTGCATGATCAATTGATAATTGTTGTGGGTAAAATTAATCTAATGCTGGCCTAAATTTCTACATGGTATCAGAGCCATTGTAGGTTGTTACTCTCCTTCAAAAATTGTTTTGCAGGTTTGACATCAATACTGGGAGCCTTCTACTGACAGCCGGGACAGATTTTCCAAAGCTATGGATTCACAGAAAACTATCTTGACTCCCTTCAACTATTTTGAATGGAAAGCAGAGATGGATATCTTGTTGAGAGAGAAAGGCCTCTACAGGTTGACTATGGCTATAGAAGCAGAGCCCAATGCTGCTGTAGAGAAGATCAAATGGCACAATCCAAGAGATGAGGCCTATGACCTCCTATGTCTCAGTATTTCCCGAGACCTCCTTTTCCATCTCGATGGATTAACATCACCGGATCAAGTATGGGAGAAGCTTTCTAATCTTTTTGGAAAGACAGATGAGATGAGGGGACATCAGATCAAGAATGAGTTGATTTCTCTGAGTCCCAGTAGCTTTGAATCCCTGCAGCTATATTTCTCCAAGTTCAAAGCACTAGTTTTGCAGTTGAAGCAGTGTGGTATCGAAAAGAAAGATGAGCAGCTCGTATTGGCCATTCTCTCGAAGCTAGGACCTGACTACTCAGTCTTTGTTTCGACCTTCTATGCCACAAAAATCACAGCTCGAACCTGGAAGATGCCTAGCCTTGCATATTTCATGGAATCTCTCACACAAGAACAAGACAAGCTGGTGATGATGGGCACCATCAAACCATCCAAAGATCAAGCTTTGATTGCTGGAGATTCGAGGGTGGATTCAAAAAACAAAAAGAAAGCTAAAAAGCCACCTGAGCAAAGGAGAGACAAGAAACAGTCTCCAGAGGATCAACAAGGTCCCAAGAAGAATACCCAGAAGAAGAAAAACAAAGGTGAAATGAACAAGTGCTCATACTATTCGAAGGGCAATCACATTGAAAGCTCTTGTATGAAAAAGCAGATTGATATGATGACCCAACTCCTGGAGAAGAATGGCATCTCCCTTCCAGAAAACACAAAGAAGAGATAAGGAGGATCAAGTTCAAATGACATAGAGAGAGTTCATGCATTGGTTGCTGGCACATCAAGCTCACCCAGTTTTATCATTGATTCTAGAGCTTCAAGACACATGGTTTCGACTAAGGAGGCCTTCTCCTCACTGGAAAAGTCGAAAGGACCATCTATTGTACTGGGAGATGACTCTCTCACTGAAAGTTTAGGCAAAGGAAGGATAGATCTTGATCATGGTCAGTTCAAAAATATGCTGTATGTCCCTGGTCTCGCCTCCAACCTCCTATCAGTGTACCAGATGACCCACACTGGGTCTCCTAAGAAAGTCATATTCTCCCCCGATGAAGTTGAGATCACAGAAATCTCAAGTGGTAGAGTCATTGCAAAAGGAGTAGCGAATCATGCTCAAAAGGTATACATGTTTTCACACTTCCTACCTTACTCAAACCCCTCTGCTCTTCTTATCCATGCTAATGAAGCTAGCAAGCTATGGCATGAAAGATTTGTCCATATAAACTACAAGTATCTGTCTGATCTTAGTGAGAAAGATATGGTCATACGGCTGCCCAAGATAAAATTTTCCAAAGGAGTCTGCCAAGGTTGTATCCTAGGAAAACACCCAGAGCACAAATTTGAGAAATCTAGTCATGAGAGAACCTCTGCACCCCTTGAGCTGATTCACAGTGATGTTGCTGTCCCATTCCCTCATATGTCCATGAGTCAGGCCAAATATGCATTGACCTTTATTGATGATTTTTCCAGGTATTGTTGGGTTCACTTCATGAAACACAAGTCAGAAGTTTTTGGCCTATTCAAAGTCTTTAAGGCTTTGGTTGAAAACCAGTGTGGAAGGAAACTCAAAGCCCTCAGATCTGACAATGGTGGTGAGTATGTCAAGTATGATTTTATTAACTATTGTGCAGATGCAGGTATTCAGATGCAGCATTCTATCCCTTACACACCACAGCAAAATGGTGTTGCTGAGAGGAAGAACAGATCACTGAAGGAGATGGCAACATGCATGATGGAGGCCAAACCTTTGCCACCAAAGTACTGGGCCAAAGCTATCAACTATGCAGCCTATATATAGAATAGGGTGCCTCACAAACAGCTTGATGGTATGACTCCCTTCGAAGCATGGAGTGGGCACAAGCCAGATGTGACCCATTTCAGGATTTTTGGCTCAAAGTCTTGCGCTAGGATTCCGACAGAGAAGAGGAAGGATTTGCAGCCCCAAATCCAAGAGTGTATTTTTGTGGGATACCCTGAATATTCAAAAGTGTACAAGTTGATAAACTTGAGCACAAACAAATCCTTCATTGAAAGGTGTGTTCAGTTTGAAGAAGAACCCCTTGCAGCAGTGGAAGTTGGTGAAGCCTCTTCACCACCTGAACCTCAAGAAGTAAGTAAAGAGTTTGTTGAACATGCTGATTCTGATTTGTCTGATGGAGATGAGTTTATTGCAGACCCAAACAGCCACACAAGGCCTAAATGGGCAGCCAAGACACTACATGCAGCAGGAGAGCTAGCTGGGGATCCCAATGACCCAAGGAGGACTAGATCTCAATTTGAGAGTGGTCTGTGCATGAAGGATCTTATGTTTGCTAAAAAATTCTATTTGATGGTGGATTCTGATCCTAAAACATATGAAGAAGCAGCAGGAGATCCAAGATGGCAAACAGCCATGAAGGAAGAGTTCAGCTCGCTCCAGAAGAGCAACACATGGGAGCTAGTGGATCTTCCTCCAGGAAGAAAGTTAGTCCAGTGTAAGTCGGTCTATAAGACCAAGTTTGCTACTGATGGTTCACCACTAAAGTACAAGGCTATATTGGTAGCCAAAATCTACTCACAGGTTCATGGCATCGATTACAATGAGACCTTTGCCCCAGTGGCAAAGATGGATTCCATCAGGCTAGCTCTAGCCATTGCAACCTCAAGGCAATGAGAGGTACATCATATGGATGTAAAGTGTGCCTTCCTAAATGGATATATCACTGAGGAGATATATATGCAGCAGCCTCAAGTTTTTGCTACTAACCCTTCTCTTGTGTGCAGGTTGAGAAAGTCATTGTATGGGCTAAAGCAAGCCCCCAGGGCTTGGTATGCCAAGATAGATAGCTTCTTGCTATCTCTGAATTTTGTTCGGTGCAAATCAGATCCAAATGTCTATTTGAAGTTATTTAATGGTTCATTAATGATCATTGTGTTATATGTTGATGACCTCTTCATTACAGGAAGCTCACAGGCTGAGATTGCTTCCTTAAAAGGAGCTATGAACCAAGCCTTCTCCATGATAGATTTGGGGCTCTTAAGTCAATTTTTGGGGCTTGAGATCTCTCAATCCAAAGCTGGAATCAAGGTGCACCAGTCAAATTATTCCTTGGATTTGCTGATCAAATTCAGAATGCAAGATTGCAAAGCAAGAAAAACTCCTTTCCTTTCAGGAGTGAAGCTGGAGGAAGATGATTCCCCACCGATGGTAAACAATACACTGTATAGGAAATTGATTGGATGTTTATTGTATCTGACACATACTCGACCTGATATTTGTTATGCAGTAAGTGTGGCTTCTATATTCATGGATCAGCCTCATGAGATCCATTGGAAAGCAGCCAAAACGATCCTCAACTTTGTTCAGGGAACAAGGACACATGGGATCCTCTATAAGGCAAAGTCTGATCTTGATTTGATTGGATTTACTGACAGTGATTGGGTAGGTGAGAGCACAGATAGAAAGTCCACTTCAGGTTATGTGTTCATGCTTGTATAAGGGCCAATCAGCTGGTCAAGCAAGAAACAGAGTGCCATTGCACTCTCATCTACAGAAGCTGAGTACAGAGGAGTTGTTAATGCAGCAACTCAGTGTTTATGGTTGCAGGGTTTACTTGGAGAGTGTGGTTTCGAACCTGAGTACTCAAATACCATCTACTGTGATAACCAGAGTACCATTCAAATCTGCAAAGATCTAGTTCAGAAGCAGAGAACCAAACACATTGAGATTCACATGCACTACATCAGAGAGCTTGTGCATGATGGCACCATTCATCTACTCTTCTGTTCATCTTCAGAACAAGTAGCTGATATCTTCACCAAAGCATTTTGTGAGAAGACCTTCAGCAATCTCAAATCACTGCTGGGGATTGCTGATCATGCTGTGAAAGCATGAGTGGAGACAAGATTCTACAATTTTGTTTTACAGTCCATGTTTAAGGGAGGATTTTCCCAAGTTGGTTTTGCCTCTTTCCTTGGTTGTATGGACTTGCAGTATGTAAAAGGGTGACTAAGCCTTATTGCTAGGCCCTATATTTTTGATGTATTACTCATAAAATTAGGCTTAGGGGGGGGTGTTAGAATAATCAACCCATAGTTTACCCACTTAGACATTAATTCATTTATTTTTGTCTTATTTACCTAGTTCATGAGTCCCACCATGTGCAAGTTGCTAATTGCCTATCCATAGAGGTCAAACTTGCCATATTTGACTCATGTAGTGCTTGGGAAAGCCTTAGGAATCAAATCTACTTTATTCCTGGCCTCCTAGGTGCCTATCTGCTTTTTCTGCTTTACTGCCTGCTTTTTCAGTGTTTTAAGGCACATAGGAAAGCTAGACTAGGTGAGGTGAACTAGTTTTTTTTCCTCTTCATCCTCCACTCTTTTCTCCATGCAAAAGCATGTATGAGCTTCCATTCCATGACTCTTTAGCTTTCCCATGTGCCCTTGCCAATTCGTGAGCTCCATGACAGATTTGGGATCAGCTTTTTACACCTATGGGGGATTTGCTTAATTATAATAAGCCTGCTTTATGCTAGACTTGGATGCTTCTTCATGCATTCAACCTATTGATGTATTCTATATATACAGCAGCCTATGTTATTACAGGGTTGGCTATTGTACACTCAGTTAATATAATTTTGTGTTATAGCTCCATATTCAGTCTCCATTGTTAGCAATTTTACATGATCAATTGATAATTGTTGTGGGTAAAATTAACCTACTGCTGGCCTGAATTTCTACAAATATTTATAGGAAAAACAATAGGAACCAAAATTAAAATAGCTGAATAAATCACAATGAAAACCACAAAAATACCCAAAAATAAAAGACTCTCCCTAGTAGAGTCACCAATTATGTTTCGGGGAAAATAACCTAATGGATATGGGTTGCAGGAATCATAGAGTGGTTCCCCATAAGGTAACTTAAACAATCATTTCAAGAAATAAATCAATAAATAATTTTACATCTAACAAGGAATTCAAACTAGGAGATCAAGAGCCTACTTCTAATCCCACAACTATAGAATATATGTTCTTTCAATTTATAATCCAGATGTGTTCTTAATAATCTACAATCACAACTGGAAACAAAAACATAGACATAACGATACAAATATAAATAATTAACTATAAATCAAATACATTAAATTATCAAGATAATATACACAATAGTTTAACACTTTATTATGGTTTGTTGATATAATCTACAATTCATTTTCTCCCATACATGATACTAAACAATATAATTTTAATAACTATGGGAACATAACATGTTACTATCAAAACATCATAGCAACATATCCTAAATAAATCAAGGAATAAAATATCCTTGCCCAATGTAAAGAAGAATAATTAAAAGTTTGGAGAAGGAAATAAAAAGAAGAAGAAAAAAATAAGGAAGAATGTGGACTTGTACTCTATGCTCGAGATAAAGGGAACCAATGGTACATTGACATTGGATGTTTAAAACACATGACAGGGGATCACACCAAGTTTCTCACCTTAAAAGAAGAAAACTGAGAAAGTGTTACTTTTGGAGATAATGCTTCTACAAAGATAGCTAGAAAAGATATTGTTAGTATTGATAATGGAAATAATAAAATACACAAGGTCTAGCTTATTGAAGGGATAAAACATAGTATCCTAAGTGTTATCCAAATGTGTGATAAAAGTTACAAAGTTCCATTTGGATAACCATTAGGACAAATCAAAGAAATGTATACATACTCATTGAAGTCAAAGAAGAAAAATATTGTATGGAACAAATTGATAAAAGTGGGAGTGATATCCTTCTCATATCAGATCTAAATGATTAAGGAGAAGCACAAGTTCAATGGGAGAATCCATTTTCCATTGATTTCAAAGGGGCATAAGTTGCAAATAGTATGAGAGTTACGGACAAAGGAAGAATTGAAGACATAAGGAGAGTGGTAGACTTGAATGGGAGTAATTACAATACTGTTGCAAATATGACTAAAGGGTTGACATCAATGACAAAGGGAGAGATTCTTGGAAATATTGTTATCATTTATTTCAAAGAAAAGGTGAGACTACATATGTCCAAGATGAATATTTCAAGATTAATATCATTGTAAATATTGTTTCATTGATGTTAAATACAAGAGGGAATTTCAAATGTGTATTTTACGACTTTTGATGTCCATATTGGATACTTGGCCTCTAAACTACTTTTCTCTCTTAATACCTAACTCATATGAGATAATATTATATATGGTTGAAAATATCATTATGATACATTTTAAATGGTGTATGTCACTCCCTGTAACATTATAGGATTGTGGAGATATGAATGGTTAAAATAGCCCTGGTAGAGTGTTAGGTCATCCTTATCAGGATATTGAACAATGTTAGGTAGACCTTGAAAGGTGTCTTAAAAATAGTACAAATAAAAGGAGGAACTCCTGTTTTTTTTATTCATTCATCTACTAATGGATATATATCATAGGTGTGCACTTTTAAGATTAAGAAAAATATTTTTAGAGGAGAATATGTGAAGTTGAAGGTTTGCTTAGAGATGCTCTCTAGAATCTTTTCTTAAGATGTTTTCTTGAATATTTTATAAGGTTTATTATTTGGATGAGGAAAATTTAGATGGTGAAATTTTTATATTATAGATCTGATTTTAAGGTGACATCATAGTATATTTGAAGTTGATCTTGGAGAAGATTTGAAATGATCATATAACAGTTTTGAGGGATGAAATATGGATGTGTGTGGCATATATTTTGAGATGATGTGACCATTTTTAGGGTTGATTATAAGTAAAAAAATGAATTGATTATATCCTAATTATTATGCATGTTCCTCTAGTAGGCCGATTCCTACATATCTTACTAGGTTGGTTCTCAGTTGAGGCGATTGGTGTCTCTAGTAGACAGGTGCATATGGATATTACTGAGTTTGTGGATAGATAATGGTATTAGTGCCTCCGACAGGTTGGTGTCTACAAAATTTATAAGTTTATGTAGGAAGAAACCTAATAGAGACACCAATATTCTTATTTGAGAATCAACTCAATAAGATCTATAGGAACCCACCTATCATGGACACCAATTTCCTCAACTGAGCACCAACTAAGGAATATCTATAGGCACCAACCCACTAGAGAAACATGTTCAATAATGCTGATATAATCACCTAGAAATTTTCCTTCTAATTAGCCTTATATAATCCCTCCAAAATATCATATGATCACCTCGAAATATATGCCACAATCATACCTATATCAGCCCTCAAAATGGTCATATGTTCACCTCAAATTTGTTCCAAGATCAGGATGAAATATGATATAAGGTCATCTTCAAATCAACTCAATAATATAACATGATTAAATTATACCTTGGCCTCATCCAAATAAGAACCCTTCGAATATATACAGGAAAACATATTAAGAAAAAATCTAGAAAAGCTTTCAGAGAGCATCTCTAAGAAACTCTTCCTATTCATAATTTCTCCTCTAGAAAAAACTATGTTCTTCTTAAAAGTGCACATCTCTAATATATCTCCATGAGTGTATGAATGAATAAATAAATTAGGAGTGCCTCCTTCTATTTATAATAATTTTAAGTCATCATTATGGGCCAACCAAAAATTGTTCAATGTCCTAGTAGGGTTGACCTAACACCCAATAGATATTAGAACACTTCATATATCCACATTCCTATAGAGTTAGAGGGAGTTCCATATACTGTCGGAAAAGTCTCAAAATAATATTTTCAAACATATATCATATGCTCCCATCTGAGCTAGGTCTTCATGTAGAAAATACATTCAAATATATTATATCCAAACTAGATATAAAAAGCCCAAAAATGTCTATTTGCAATTTCCTCTTGTCTTTAACATCAATGACACAATATTTCCAAAAATATTCATTTTGCAATATCCATTTTGGACATATTCACTCTCCCCTTGTATTTGACATCAATGACAAAAAAATTTCCAACAATACTATTAGAAAGGTCTTAGAATAATGTTTTCAACCATATATCATATGCTCCCATCTAAGCTAGGTCTTAAAAGAAAAAAATACTCCAAAGACAAGGTATACAAACTAGGCATTAAAAGTCCACAAATTTCCATCTGCATTTTCCCTTTGTATTTGACATGAATGAAAACAATATATTCAATGATATTCATCTTCACCTTGGAAATCTATAGTCTCCCCTTGTTTCCAATAGATAGGATCCTCAACACAATGCCTTAAAAATATATCAAAGGTGATCCTTTAGGATGATCAGAATTCAATGCAAAATATGTGAAAATAATTTGACAAGGTTGTCACTAAAAAATATGAAGAGATTTCTTGTTTAGAAAGCTCCATTATCTCCAAGAATTCAAATTTTTGGCTCCCCACACAATTGGGTTCATCCAATGGCCCCACTTTGTGTACTTGGATCTAGATCATGTATAATTGGGTTCACATTTGGGTCTTGTTATTTCTTTGGCCACTGCTTTTCATGTAGAAGGAATCCATTGGAATGTTTATTTTAAGAAGAAATAAGAGAAAGGTTAAGATGTTGGAATTATGTTAGATATACCTCGTATCACACCTCTTCCCTCTTGTTTAGCATTCACCAAGATCCCTTACCACCTTCCTCCAAGGGGCGAGTGTTCTTCTCATTCTTACCTCCTTACTCAAGGAGCAACATTTTAGCTTAGTTTAGCTTAGGTTAGGTTTATAGAAGTTGATTTTTCTTGTGGGTGCTTTTAGTTTCCAGCTCTCGAGTAGTTTTTGTACTCCGGAATGGATTTTCATGGAGACAATGATCTTGTCCTCCTACCAAGAGGAGCATGGGGAGAGCTAGGTGCTTTTCTTTTTATGTTTTTTATTTTTATGAATTTTCATCATAAGATTATATACATATGTATAAGATTTTTAATCCATTTTACATGTTTTTGAAATGTAGATATTGGACCTGTACACCCCAATGGGAACCCTAGCATGTTTGTGCAGCCCGTTGTATAGCTGATGTTACCACTCCAAGTGAATCACACTTGTATGGCCTTCCCCTGTCCCTCTGCAGACTCCTTAGACCCCTTGGACCATTTTTTTTCCTTTGATGTTTCCTTGACCATCCCTATAAACATGTGAAAATTCATATATGCGACTTTTAAACCCCTAATCGCGTATATACGCGGGTTTGAACACTAAAACCACGTACATCGGGATGTGTGCATAATCCAAATACTTTTGGAGTTTTCCTTAACGTGGATCCAACTCACTTGACTCCTGGCCTTCCATATGCCTTGAGATCGCTCAGATTCGACCTTTCATTACCCCTTTGAAAATCTATATAAGGAACTCTTTGGTACATTGAAGGCATATGAGAGAATTGATAGCAAAGAAACTATAGTCCATTGTTTCCAGAACTTGTGCTTGAGTCTGCATCCCTTTGTCCCTTGGAGCACTTTTGTGTTATTCCCAAGCTTTCCTTTTTCTTGTGAGCTTGCTATCGAGAGATGGAGGATTGAGGTGGTGGAGGCCCAAGTGGGGGATTCAGTTCCTCCGATTCGCAGACGTGCCGACAGAGGTTGTATCTATTGTAATCTCTGATTTTATATTAATAGAAATATCTTTTACTATCCAATAATGTATGTTTGAATGAGTATTTCATCCATGGGTGATTTCAAATGCTTATACATTGTTGATTATATATGCTAGAATAGATCTAACACCAATATATATAGTACGCTTGTATTGTTTACTTGTTGTTGAGGAAGTGATTAATCAATTCAAGCTGAAGTTGGAAAGCTCAATGGGGATCTACTTCAACCATCCAGAATAAGGTACAAGGTCTAATCCTTTAGTGTTAGATACTTAATTTCTATTGCATATTGGAAAGGATTGCTTTTCGGAGTCAAGCTGTCTGTTGTGGTACCCCAATCCATAGGAATTTCTCTCCATAATAGAATTGGTGACTCAGCTGGGGAGTTCCTATTAGTTGTCCTTTGGGGTTTTTCTATCGGCATTCAATGACTTTGAATTGCTCTTTTTTCTCTTGTTTCTATGTCGGGTCTGGGGGCATGTTTTCCTGGTAGTGTCTAATTGGTGTGAATTTTGTCTCAGCTTGTCTATTTTCCTTTATTTTTATGCACCTTTCTTCCTATACGCGATTTTTTAACTCACAGTCGCGTATATACGCGGGTTTCACTGCTATTTCTGCATACACACGCGGGTTTACAGCGAACAGTCGTGTATGCCCTTAGTTTTTCCTTCTAGAGGAAGTTGGATGGTTGCTGGGTGAATTTTGATAATTGCTGAGTCTCCTTTGATACTGCTAGAGTCTGTATACACCTCTATTTATAACCAGAGACGTTTTTTAGGGTAAATTTTATTTTTGAAGAATGTTCTTGTCATTGCATTTGCGATTTTTTGTTTTGGGATTAGTGCATTAGATTTATTTTACCTTGGTACTTTGCTTGAGTGTGCTTGCAGAGTCTAGGGGTTGTAGAATCATTCTTTTACTTTTATATCTCAGTTTTATTTCAAAAAATCCAAGAAAATTTGCTTATCATCATGCATTTCATCTTGCATTGTGCATAGTACTTGCACTAAATTTTCTTTGGAGTATTAGTCGGGATTTCATATAGGAAAGCTTGCATTTATCATTTGAAGAGAATTGTGCATTTCACATAGTAGCATACCATGTTGTTCATGGACATAATGCATTTGCATTTATTGTTAGGTGTGCATTTTACTTCATGTTGTGTGATAACACCATTAGTTGCACGGCCATATCCCTCTTTTGAGTAATAAAGCCAATTAAAATCAACGCTTAATTAAAATGAACTACACTATTTTATTTGATAGGGCTCACCAACAAGATTAGGCTTTAGGGTCTTGGAATAGTTCATTGTGAGTAAATTCTCCAAGACCACTAAACAACAACATGTATGTGTCTGTCTAGGTGAGTGTGTGAAATTCCTTGGTATAACCAGTGTTTCTCAGGATCCTCCTCTCAAAAGGGAGTTAAGCACGAGGCAGTGTGAGCGGTTATTGATTGGGATGACCCCTAGTCATAACTGAGTAGCACCGAAGATATTTCTAGGATTGTATTCGTATCTGTGGGCTCTTTTGATAGTTTCAAGCTTTGCTACACTACCCATATGGTCAATCCTTCCTGTGACTGTCCTCCTGAGAATTCATTATATTGAGGTGACCTTAGTGGCCTTACCTAGGATATCGAGGAGGTACTCTCCATGGGTTATTCTGCAGGTGTCCCGGCCAGGTTGGGGTCAGACAGCACGGTCGCTTTACACTTTGAAGCTGAGGGCTACAATAATTGGTTACATACCTCCACTTGTTGTGTATGGGAGTCTCAAGCATCTCCTAGGTGAGACCTACCTGCTTCATTTGGGAGCTCACTTATCCTACCCTTGGTTGCTTGTGGTTGGCTTTAGATTTTATTGGTGATTGCTCTGTGCACATTAGCTTGCCTAGGCTTTGCGTAGATAGAGAGTCTTTTATATTTTTTGAGTCATTGTGGATTCGGGTGCAGCTCCTCACCATTCTCGTCATTTAGCAGGACTTTCGCCTTCTACATATCCTCCCCCTTTGGGAGAGAGAAATAGACAGTCCAGGTGGAATACTTCACACATTGATTCACACACCATGGGAGACCATATAGAAGGTATTCCTGAACCACCTTCTCCCATACATGTGGAAGATGGGGAGTTTACTCCTAACTATGATCCTTCACCTGATTTGACTGAGTTAGGTCCTGTGATTTCTGAGATAGGTACTTTTCATGATAGACCTACTTACTCTAGGGTTGATTCCCCATTGACGCATCGCCGGTATAGAATGCCAGAGGATGAAGAGATTCATTTTGAACCCGCGAGCACTAGTTATGGTAGTTATGGTATGTCTGGTTTTCCCACACATGGTTTGGCATTCCATGTCGAATCTGAGTTTGAGCCTAGAACTATGCCTGGGGGCACTCTCATTCCTTACCATGCGGAGAGGTTTGGGAGCACAAGTCACATTGCACTTTCCATCCCGGCAGTGGAAGCCACATCACATATTCCTCCTAGGTCTAGGGTTAGTGATCCTATTAGGATACCAGATCAGAGACGAGTGACTATAGGGAATAACACATACATAATTGCAAAAGTCCCTTCGTCCTATGTCCCTATTTCTTTGAATGTTCACCCTCCACCTCATTCAAGTGGTCCTTCGGGACGGAATGTTGCTACGAGTCAGGTCCGTACTGCGGTTACTAGACCAGTTGTGTCTCACGTTCATGTACCACCCGTTGTTTCGAGAGGTCATGTTCATATTTCTAGAGGTCACATTACTACTTCCGCAGTGTATATTCCTACTTCCGAAATGTATATTCCTACTTTCGAAGCGTATATTCCTACTTCTGGAATGTATATTCCTACTTCCGGAGCGTATATTCCTACTTACGGAGTGTCTCACAAGACATCTCATGCAATGAATTATGGACCCTATTATGGGACGCAGTATGGATAGGGTTCTTCACCTTATGGGTGCGGGTATCAACAACCCACTTACTCTCCAAATTACGGCTTTGTAGCTCTAAATAGTCAAGGTACATTACACTATGGTGCTTCCATGCCACCCTATATGGGTCAAACGGGAGGAGGGCACTATGGCTAAGGCCATGGTGGTTATGGTAATCAGACCTATGTGAATTAGAACTATCAGGGAGCGGTCCATCGACCTAATCATCCTAGGCTCCCTTTCCTCGCAACGCTGAATCTTCCTAACTTGTCGAGATTGACGAATGATCATGTAGCTCATGACCCGGCTTGGCCGGCTGTCCCTACTAAGCTTCCCTTAGACATACCCAAATTCGAGGGCAAACCGGGAGAGGATCCAAGAAAACATGTTACTACCTTTCACCTATGGTGCTCTTCAAATTCCTTACATCAGGACTCAATCCGTTTAAGGCTGTTTCAACGCTCCCTTACAGGGCCCGTCAAGAAATGGTATATAGAGCTACCTAGGGGCGCATTCGCTTTTTTCGATGACCTAGCGATGACTTTTCTTAACCACTTCCAGCTACCAGTGCGTTATGACATTGGTACTGAAATATTGTCGACATTTTGGCAAGATAAAGCCACACATATCTCGGATCATATCCAAGAGTGGCGTAGATGGAAGAGGTTAATTAAAGCCTTTATACCACCAGAATTCCTCCTTGAATGGTTCCTTAAGTCATTATTGCCGTATATAGCGAAGGATGTTTCTACATCTAGAGTGCAAAATGAGTAACAAGCCATTTTTAGGGCACAGGAATGGGATTTTATTTATGCTCAATCCGGTTTGTTATATGAGATTATTGCCAATGCTCTGCATTCTATTTTCGACCCCAAAGTTAAACCTGGACCACATGCCGATGGCATTGTTGGTTGTGCAAGTGCTAAACCTGCGGATTTGGTTTCAAAACAAGTCAGTCAATTCTTAATCAACCAATAGGCTTCGAGAAAATCCATGGCTTCATCTCAACCCGCCCAAATGGCAAGTGTGTTTTCAGTGCAATCGTCGGACCAGAAGGGTAACCAGCAGCCCGGACGAAATAAAAAGAAGGGTAAGAATAATCGTAAGGGTGGGAATAGGAATGAAAATGCTAATAATAATGACAAGAACACTCGTAATGCTGGGGGGAACAAGCAAGCTAAACTTAAGGTTAAATTTCCTTGCAAGTTGTGTAAGGACGATCACCTCACTTACTTGTGCCCTCGTATTGATGAAGGCTCGAGATTCTTGGCACAGGGCCCATCTGTGCTGACTAACCAAACCTCACAATCAAAATATGAACTCGAGGACCCATGATCAGTCTGGTGGTGATCAAGATCCGCCAGAGGGTAGTGGTCATGGTTGCATTAACATGGTACGTGCTGCGAAAGTTGTGACCTGTGCGAAGGACTATGGTTCGTCACAACCCAACCCAAGAAAGGAGCCTGATCCACCAGGGACTCCTTTGCATATTGAAAAACCTATGGATAAACCTGAAGCTACACCTTGCATTCCTAAGGGAGTCCTTAAGCATTTGGGACACAATCCTAATGCCCGAGCTGCCCAGAACTATTCAGTTGTCAAGGATTTGGGCCATACTCCTTGTTCAATGTCTGCACTGGAACTGCTTCAGAGTTGTCCTTCACAAAGGAAGGCTTTTCTTTCTACCCTTGGTGTGAATGATGATAATTATTCCTCCGTGATTAAATTTGAAACTGTAGGACTTCAGCCTCACTTGCCTTACTATGTGTCTCTTTTGATTCACGTAGAATGTATTAACATGACCGTCAAGCGCACTGTGATTGACGAAGGTGCTGCTGCTTCTGTGATGTCTTTATCATGTTGGAAGGGTTTAGGTTCCCCTGATTTTTCTAAATCGGTGACCATGTTAACTGTGTTCTATGGGAGATCATTTAGGCTACACAGGATTCTCCCTTCCCTTAAGGTCCGTTTGGGAGGGTTGACCATTGCGATAGAGGTCGAGGTGGTTGATGCGCCCCTCGACTACAATCTCTTGCTGGATAGGAATTGGATGTATAGTATGCAAGCCGTAGCTTCTTACCTATTTTCCATTGTGTGCTTTCCATTTAATGGGAATATAGTCATGATTGATCAAACGTCATTCACGAATCCGTCAGTTACTGCATCTTCAATAGCCTCAATCCCGATCATTGAGCACTCTCAGCTAGCAAATGGGAGTGTGGGTGTAGGCATGTATCCATCCCTTATGGGAAGTTTTAGTTGTCCTACACCTATCCTTATGATAGGGTCTAGTTCCAGTGAGGCTTCAACATCTATGAGATCGGTGTCTTTTCGCATGAGTCATATGGAAGATCCTTGGATTCTTCCTACACCGAGTACTTCGAGTGAGCCCATATTGACGAACATGTTGTTGCCTGCAACTATGGTAGCTTATCAAGCTAATCTTGAGTGTGTTGTAGAGCCCAGTCCTTCCTCTTTGCGGATGGAGGAGGAGGACCCTTATGTGCTGCCTGCATGGGCAGTACAGTCTTCTCATGCACACGACCACCTTGATAGTGTTTTCCCTTTAGATGAAGCGATTATTGAGGCTATGTCAGGAGTTGAGCCACCATGGGAAGAGCTCCATCATAGATCTTACTTTCTTCCCGAGCTTGACCGCTTGGAGCATGAGGACTTTAGGGAGGTTCTTAGCGAGAGAATTGGTAGTCCCATGGTTCCGTTAAGATTTCCTAGTCTGATGGATGATGGGAACATGGCAAATATGTCTCCAACGATTCCTATCAATATCTCTCGCGATCCTGGCAGGATAGAGAATGTCTATATTGGGGCAGAATGTTCCCATGCTAAGATTCATGAATACACCGAGCTGTTTAAAGAATTTTGTGATATATTTTCTTGGTCTTACGATGAAATGCCAGGTATCGACCCTCGCATTGTCGAACACGAGATTAAGACTTATCCCAACACTAAGCCTGTTCGACAATGTTTACGTACGGTGATTCCTAGGAAAGCACCCATGATTAAGGCAAAGATAGAGAAACTGTTGAAATCCGGTTTTATCTATCCCGTTCCCTTGACAGAGTGGGTTTCAAACCCCGTTCCGATGGATAAGAAGTAGGGAGTGATCTGCATATGTACTAATTTCCTTGATTTGAATCATGCCTATCCTAAGGACAATTTCCCCACACCATTTATTGATCAGATTTTGGATGAGTGTGCGGGTAGTGAGGTTTTTTCCTTTCAGGATATAATCAGATACAAATTAAACCTGAGGACCAACATAAGACTACATTTATTTGTCCTTGGGGAACTTTTGCATATCAAAAAATGCCTTTTGTCCTTAAGAACGCAAGAGCTACTTTTCAGCGGGCCATGACCTTGATCTTCCATGATCTCAAGTCGATTATCGAAGTATTTTTGGATGACCTTGCTGCTCATTCTCGTATGAGAATGCGTCATTCCTATCACTTGAGATTTGTATTCAAAAGATGTCACCATTATTTGGTTAGGTTAAATCCTCACAAGTGCATCTTTTGTGTGAAGTCAGGTCACTTATTAGGATTCATCATTTCTAAAGAGGATATAAGAGTCGACCCTTTGAAGGTTGAGGAAATACTTCAGTTGTATCGTCATCTTCAATGTTTGCAAGGCATGGAAAACTTCTTATGGAGATTCGTTGTCAATTTTTCCAATTTGACTAAAGGCTTCATGCATCTTTTGAAGAAGGACACCACCTTTTGTTGGGATGAGTGAGCCCAGGAGTCCTTTGATGCGCTCAAGCGAGCCCTAGCATCAGCCCCGGTGATTAGTCCCCCAGACTATAGCCGTGATTTTCTACTTTATGTGGATACGTCCATGGAGATGATTGGTATGGTTTTGGTCCAAGAGGATGAGGAGCTCCAAGAGCATGTCATATATTATCTAAGCCAGAATCTTATTTACGCGGAGATCTGTTATGCTCATGTTGAGAAGCTTGCCTTAGCTACCGTACATGCGGTTCAACGGTTGAGACATTATATTCTCCTTTGCCAGACCTTGGTTGTAGCCCATGTCAATCCATTTCAATTCATCCTCACTTGAAGGATGATTAAGGGAAAGTATAATAAATGGATTGTCATCCTGCAAGAATTCGATCTCGAGTTTTTTTCGGCAAAATCGAAGAAATCGTTAATTTTTGCAGAGCTTATATCGGATTTCCCAAGCGAGGCCAAGGGGTTGGTTTATGAAGATACGTTTATCGATAAGCACATCTTATTAATCTCAAATTTAGACCCATGGTATGGGGATATCATTATATATTTACAAACATTGAAGGTCCCTACTCACCTCTCATGGGATGAACGACGACGGTTACGTCACGTGTCTAAGAATTACCTCATAGTGGATAACACTTTGTACCATCGTGGGGTAGATTCCATTTTACAACGTTGTTTAACTCATGAAGAGGCTGAGGTAGTGCTGAATGATTGCCACGGAGGGGCGTGTGGTGGTCATTTATCTAGGTTTTCTACAACCCAAAAAAATCTTAAGAGCAAGTTATTTCTAGCCATCGATCTTTAAGGATTGTGTATATGCGGTCAAGAAGTGCCACCCTTGCCAGGCGTTTGCACATAATATGTGCTTGAAACCTGCCCCGTTACATCCCATCATCATCGTCGGTTCCTTCACTAAGTGGGGGCTAGATTTTATGGATTGCAACCTAGCTTCAGCTGGGGGGAATCATCATATCATAGTGCCTGTTGATTACTTCACGAAATGGGTTGAGGCTATGCCTACAGTTAAATCCGACAGTGACACAGCCACACACTTCGTATTCAACCAGATTATTACTCGGTTCGGGATTCCGAAAGAGCTTGTCACTGACCATGGCTCGCACTTTCAGAATCATATGATGGAAGAGTTGGAATCAAAGCTAGGGTACAAATAAGAGCATTCCTCCTCTTACTACCCTCAAGTGAATGGACAGGTAGAAGTAGTGAATAAATCACTCAAATCCATTCTCCAACGAACCATCTCACAAAGCAAGAATAATTGGCACATTATGTTATATCCTTCTTTGTGGGCGTATAGAACCGCTATGAAGACTGCCAAGGGTTTTTCTCCATATCAACTTGTACATGGAGTGGAGTCATTATTGTCAGTTGAATGTGAGATTCCTTCTTTGAAGCTAGCCATAGAGCTCTTACCAGACACTTCACCATTGGAGGAGCATTTGGTCCACCTTGAGAAACTTGATGAGCAGTGTGGAGATGCCTTGGTGGCTCTAGAAGTAAATAAGCATCGCGTAAAGGTCTAGTACGATAAGTCTGTTTGTCCAAGGAGGTTTAGTGAGGGAGACTTGGTCCTTTTTGGGGATCAACTGAAATAACCCTTGGGGGCAGGAAAGTTTAACCCCATGTGGTGTGGTCCTTACGTCGTCAAATGTGTGTTAGAGAAGGGCGCTTATGAGTTAGTGGATTATGAGGGAATGGCCTTGGCAGAGCCTAGGAATGGGCTCTACCTCAAAAAATACTATGCATGATTTTCAGCCAAGGTTGGTTATTGTATATTATTGTACAGCTTTTCATAGGTAGGTCTTTTTCTTATCGCAATTAGGTTTGTGATTAGTTTTCATTTCTTTTGGCATATGTCAATGGAATCTTCCACCTTCGTAGGATTCGCGGATGGTGTGAGTCGTCACACTCAACACTCAGCCTCTGCTACTTGGGTGATTTATACTCCTATGGGTCAGGTATTGTCTTCAGAAGGCGTATGTTTACGGCCATCTTCAAACAATGTTGCTAAATATAGTGTCGTTATTGAGCTTCTATGGGATGCCATTTCACATGGCGTTCTCTCTCTTGAGGTACGTCTTGTCATAGCTTAATGGTTTGTACCATGTTAGAGATCCGACGTCATTAAGAAGATTCTTACGTGTGAGATTATTAGAACGAAAATTTGACAATATAACATACATACATATTCCAAGAATTAATAATCAAGTTGTTGACTCATATGCTAACCATGTGTTAGATTGGCATTTGTTTCATACACAATAAATTCATCACAAACACAAATTTTTACACATGTAAATAAATAAATCGATCATCATAAAACTTTTTATATACATCCAAAATGTGGTAAAACATAGTGTCATAATACAAAAATGGGGCTCTCGAGCCACCAGAATATAATACACGGTAATACAAAATGTGTCACTCCCAGGTCTCTAAGCCTGTGGAGGAGGAGGGGGGTTGTGATCATGGAAGGTCACTGTGGCTCTATCTAGCCATCGGAATAATCGCACCCATGCTCGTGGTACACCCACCACCTGGCACTGCATAGACTCAGGCAATTCCTCAACTTGTGCCATGGGAAATCTGTGTGTCAGCCTAACAAAGTTGGTATGAATGCTATAGAGCGTCTGCTCCGCATCCACACCTGTGATATCGTCTCCTCTTTCCCTCTGTCTGTGACGAGTGAATCCAAGCCTGCTATCCTGTCCAGTGTCAGTAGGATGGCCTTTAGGCCCAGCACCTGTATGGAGTTAGTAGGGATCTGACTCCCCACCTTCTCTATGTCCGGATAGCAGTACACCACAATGTACTCATCTATAGTCAAGCCACCTCTGGGCCCATGAGAAAATAGGTTCACTACTTCCCCCCGTCGTGAAAGTCCAGTAATAAAGTATATGTCCTCCACCTCTATGGTGAGGGACATCCCATCTATCTAGAATGACTCTAAGTCTGGATCCTAGTAATCCACCAGCATCTGCAATAGTCCTGGTTTGGCCCTTAAGCCACCAAGACACCAAAATTTGTAGAGCCCACATGCATGTAGCGCTTGTTGAGCCATTAGATTGGCCCTTGTTGCTTCCTCTACATCACCATGTTCACATTCTCTCCATTCTAGGACCATCCTACACAAAAAAATTGCAAGTTTGCCCATTAGAACACTTAAAAAACCTCATGCGCGGCCGCATACATGACTGTGAGGGAATTTTCCACGTATATCCAGCCCTATACGTGGAAAAACCCTCGATTTTCGTGTGGGCTGCAACTCCTATTTTGGATTGGCCTAGAAATCTCAAAACACCATGGAATTTGATAAAAAAATGCATCAAAATGGAAGAGTAGAGCATGGGTAAGTACCTAGAAGAAATGGTAGTGGATTCCGCCGGCTAGATCTCCTAGAATTCGCTTTTGAGAATCTGAGCTCAATTGGGTAAAAATTTCAGATGTTTTATAATGTTTTGAATTTTTTACTATTTATAGAAATTTTTCAAATTTTTGAAAATTTTTACCCCCTTTCCTATAATTTGGACTGTTTCTAATCATTTTGGACCATTTCTGGACTAATTTATGATGTATGAGACCTTTTTGAGTGTTGTTTTAGCCGTTGGATTGACCCGTTCATGTCGATCTCAGGTATCATGTCTAAACTAGCATATAGGTTAGGTTTCATCACCATTTGCATTTTGCATGACCTTATGAACGTTTCATTATAGCCTTAGGTATGAACCGACTCTATTATGTCATGGAACCTTCTCGCTGTTTTAGAAGTGGCATGATATGAGTGGTAGAGCTTGACCTTACATGGGTATCCTAGTTAGCGCCTTATTTGCATTTGGTGCCCATGCTGATGTTTTGTCCCTTAGGGTGTGGGAGTCCATTGTATAGTATTTCCATGACTTTCGCAATAGCCTCATACTCCTCTTGATCTTTTGCTGGCCTATTTCCATCAGGACTCCCTTATGTCAAGTTGTAATTGCATTATTATGAGCTTTTCCTACCTTATTGAGCTTTATGTCGGCTTCCCTGACATTGAGTTTTAGCCAAATAGCCCAAGCTTGTATCATGACTAGCCATGCAGAGCCATTTCATATATCCTTTGCAGCTTGATTCCCTATTTTTACTGGGAGGGGATTTTCCCCCGAGTGTCGCTATCCTACACATGTATCCTTGCATTGAACATAGGTATGTTCCACTACTTGGAACTAGTTTGTTTGCCCCTATGACACTCGTCTCCTCCTAGTCTGTAACTATGAAGCAGTTTTATTCTTTTTCAAGCTTTTTAAATATTTGAAAAAAGTCCAAAAAAATTAAAAAACCAAAAATCCAGACAAGGAAAGATGTTATCTTTTGGTAGCTGTTGAGTCATGACGCCTTCGAACAGAGCATTGTATATCACATCCGTTGGTTGGGTTTATAGTTTAACTTTAGGAGTTGTACTCATTTATCTGAGTTTATCTCCACCAACTGGTTAAGCTTCCAGTCCCCATGGAGCCTCTGTCGATGCCTCCTGTGTCGCAGAGATGTCCCAGTTTTATATATCGCATCTATGTTACCTTTATTCAGTCACCATATGCCATTATGCTCTTGTTCAAAGGAAGTTGAAACCTGAGTAGGCCATTCCTCAATTATCTTGACTTTGCATGTTGGTCATTCCTGGTACAGTTACTGGTTCGTGCACCTTATGATCGATTCCTTCCACATTATACAGCTTTGTTGAGTACCTCATGTTGGATGATGAGGGGTGCCTTAATGCCCTCCTTCCAGCAGATTTCATCCCATCGACTTCAGATCATTTATTCTGGGATTGGAATCTAGAGTCATTTTTTAGTGCCTCGAGACTTGCAGTCATCAATGGTAGGTTCTCTCGCCATCGACAGTATTTGGGAATACATCAATGTCCCCTGATCGATGGATCCTCTCAAGTGTTCGACCTCAACACATCTATTCGCACTTGTTATTTTGCACTCTAGTACCTTGATTCCCATTTTCATTATCGGTGGGTGATCTCGCTTCTATTAACGGTATACATCAATGACCTGTAATCAGACGATGGACTACTATGTTCGACCTTGACACCTCTATTCACATAGTAGGACATGTACTCGTAGCGGTTTGTGTAGAATACTTTCCAGATTGGTGGCATCTCTTATATGCTACCTCCTTGATCATGCCAGTGTTCATGAGATTTCAGCTCTCGTGACTTGATTCCAGTATATGTTAGACATTTCTAGCTATTATGGAGATTTTGATCCATTGTATTTCTTTATCCATTATGGAGATCATGATCCTTTGTATATATTCATCATGGAGATTCTGATCTATGTATATTGTACATGGTGATGACCACTTATGTGATATGTTGTTATCATGCCTATTCATGACCATTGTACTCTTATGTATCCAGGAATGTTATATGTATTTGCAGTTATGTGCAGACTTGTATCATTGTACTATGTTGATTGGGTGGTTGGTCTTCCACTTGGGATCCTTCATCACTCCACTTCTGGGATGGACTTATAATGTATTTCAGCCATCGTATGACCCCTCTAACCTCACACATTAGGGGGCATCCGTTATAGCTGATTTTACCACTCCAGGTGAATCACACTTGTATGGCATTCCCCTGTCCCTCTGCAGACTCCATAGACCCCTTGGACCATTTTTTGTCCTTTGATGTTTCCTTGACCATCCCTATAAACATGTGAAAATTCATATACACGACTTTTAAACCCCTAATTGCATATATACATGGGTTTGACCCCTAAAACCGCGTACATCAGGATGTGTGCATAATCCAAATACTTTTGGAGTTTTCCTTGACATGGATCCAACTCACTTGACTCCTGGCCTTCCATATGCCTTCAGATCGCTCAGATTCGACCTTTCATTACCCCTTTGGAAATCGATATAAGGAACTCTTTGGTACATTGAAGGCATATGAGAGAATTGAGAGCAAAGAAACTATAGTCCATTGTTGCTGGAACTTGTGCTTGAGTCTGAATCCCTTTGTCCCTTGGAGCACTTTTGTGTTCTTCCCAAGCTTTCCTTTTGCTTGTGAGCTTGCTATCAAGAGATGGAGGATTGAGGTGGTGGAGGCGCAAGGGGGGGATTCAGTTTCTTCGATTCGCAGATGTGCCGACAAAGGTTGTATCCATTGTAATCTCTGGTTTTATATTAATAAAAATATCTTTTCCTGTCCAATAATGTATGTTTGAATGAATATTTCATCCATGGGTGATTTCAAATGCTTATACATTATTGATTATATATGCTAGAATAGATCTAACACCAATATATATAGTATGCTTGTATTGTTTACTTGTTGTTGAGGAAGTGATTAATCAATTCAAGCTAAAGTTGGAAAGCTCAACAGGGATCTACTTCAACAGTCCAGAATAAGGTACGAGGTCTGATCCTTTAGTGTTAGATACTTAATTTCTATTGCATATTGGAAAGGATTGATTTTTGGATTCAATCTGTCTGTTGTGGTACCCCAAGCTATAGGAATTTCTCTCCATAACACCCGTACATGGTGGGGACCAAGGTATACTCATATTTCTCAAGGGAAAGTTGGTTGGGATAACTCAAGGCGTTCCCACTATATGGATTGAGCAAATTCATGTTGTCATGCAGGAGTTTGTAGTAGGAATCCCAACTACCTGGATACATCTACTGAGGAGAGTAGCCAAGTCCATTATATTTTTCAGGGAGGCCAAAGAGGTTGCTGCAGCAGAGGATTCTAAGGATCAAGCATAGATCTATAGGCATTTTTATGGATTAAGATCCTATTTTTGTATATTTATACAGTTCTGACTGGATCTCTGGATCAAAACTCAACCTATCTATGGACAGATTTTTACATATATATATATATATATATATATATATATATATTCCTGGTTATTTACAATGTGTTCCAAATGTATTTGTTATGTATATTTTACAAAATATGTGTTAAGTGCCAACCTAGAATGTAGTTTGCATATGCATCAATTATTGTATTTTCATTTCGTGGATGTGATTAAATGAAATATAATCGAAATTTCTTTCAAGTAATCTAACCTGCAAAAAACGATGTAAGAAGGTAGGGTTTCACACTTGAGAAGCTCCATTGAGTTGGGAAAACACGAGTTGAGAGTCAATTCTGACCTCTAACCGAGTGATGCCATGTGGCAGGGAATCCCATAACAACTTAATAACAACCATCTATTCAGCCATATTATTAGTATCAGGACCCAAACAAGCGCCTTCAGAGGCAACTAGCTGTCCTGAGGGTGAATAGATGACCCACACATTTGAAGCCAGGTTACAAGTATGACGACAAGTGTCATCCACAAAACCTACAAACCACTCAGCTAACATCTGTAAAAACCAATAGATGGTTTAAGAAACACTAACTAGCTAACTAGTGTACATAAAAATACATACAATAAAAATACAAGAAAAAGCACCAATCCTAGGTATAGTACTTCTTCAGGTAGAGCCCATTTCTAGGCTTAGGAAGCTTATTCCCATCAAAATCAATTAAATTGTATGCCCCTTTCTTCAAGACCATTGACACAATGTAGGGACCTAACCACATGGATTTGAACTTTCCTTTCCCCCAAGGGTTCTTTGTCCTGATCCCAAAACAAGACAAGTTCCCCTTCAGAAAAAATTATAGGCTTTACAGCTTTGTCATATTTTTTTTAACCCTATTTTTATGAGCTTTGTTTGTTTTTAATGTGTCTCTGCATCATTCATCTAGATTTTCCAAATGTAGCAAACGTTCTTCTAATTCAGTGGTGTCAGGGAGTACCTGAATGACTATTTTAAGTGATAGAATTTTGCATTCAACCAGAGTGATTGCTTCCACCCTGTGAACGATCTAGAAGGGTGAAAAATCCGTGCCAATATTAACATTAGTCCAATATGCCCAAAGTGCAGGATATAGCATAATGTTCCAATTTGACCAGCTTGCATTGATGGCACACTTAAGGATGGTCTTCAAGGTCTTATTGACTGCCTCTACTTGACCATTTGCTTCCAGGTAGAAGGAAGATCAGTGATATTTCTTGAACCCTAACATGGTATTCAATTCGGTCATCATGCTATTTTGAAAGTGACTGCCATGGCCAATGACAATCTCTTTAGGAATAAAAAAATGAGTAATGATCTTGTTAAACACAAACAAAGTTGTTGTTTCTCTGTCAGCTTTGAAAGTAGGAATTGCCTTCGCCCACTTAGTAAAGTAGTCAACAGCGATAATGATATATTTGTTCCCCCCAGCCAAAACTAGGTTGCACGTCACGTAATCCACCCCCCACTTAGTGAAGGGGCCCACAGCGATGACAGGAAACAAAGGAGCAGGATGTGACTGCATTTTCCTGGTGTAGAACTGACAAGGATGATAGCACTTCACAACCTCCACACAATCTTTAAAGATTGTGGGCCAGAAATAACCAGTACATAAAATATTCTGGGTCGGTGCTAAACCAGATAAATGACCCCCACACGCTCCATTATGGGCATCATTCAGGACACGCTCTGCCTCCTTGTGGGTGAGGCATCGACACAAAACCAAGTCTACCCCTCTACAGTACAAAGTTTCACCGATGATAAGGTAGTTTTTCACATGTATACGTAGTTTACGCTACTCTTCCCTCGAGAAGGACGTAAGACACTTCAAAGTCTAGAGATATATAAGGATATCTCCATACCAGGGGTCATAGGTGGAAATAAAAAAGATGTACTCATCTGGGAATGAGTCCTCTTCAACCAATACACTCTCTTCAGTAGGAAATTTTGCGATAAGCTCCGCAAAAACTAAGGATTTTTTAGATTTGGCAGACTGAAAATCCAAGTCAAACTCTTAGAGAATGACTACCCATTTATTGAACTTGCCCCCGATTATGCGTTGAGACAATACATATTGAAAAGGATTAACATCCACCACCACTGTGCTGGTCATCAGTAGGATGTAGTGACATAACCTATACACAACATAAACAACTGCTAATGCTAACTTCTCGATGTGGGAGTATCGAAGCTCAGGACTAGATAATGCATGACTGAGATAATAGACAACATGCTCTTGGAGATTTTTGTCCTCTTGAACCAATACCAATCCAATGGTAGAATATGACGCATTCAGATACATTATAAAATATTTAGAGTAATCTGGCTAACGTAACAAACGAGCCGACAACAAATATTTTTTCAATGCCTCGAAACCAAGTTGTGCGGTTTCATTCCATACAAATGGAGTGTCTTGTTTTAGTGGGCACATGAAACCTTTCATGATCTTGGCATAGTTAACAATAAATCATCGAAGGAAATTAGATTTTCCCTGCAGACTCTGAAGTTGCCTAATAGACCGAGGAGGAGGAATATTTACAATGGCCTCTACTTTTAAAGGATCCTCCTGAATTCCTTTATTTGACACGATAAACCCGAGCAGCCATCCCGAATCAATGTAGAAAACACACTTGTGGGGATTCAAGTGTATTTTGTAAGGCCTACATCGTTCAAAAATTAAGTGAAGGTGATCTGGATGGTCTATCCTCTTACGAGAATGAGCAAGTAGGTCATCTAGATACGGCTCAACAATGTTCTTAATGTTGTGGAAGGAAATTTTCATTTCTCGCGAAAAGGTGGCCCCAACATTTTTTAACCCAAAGAACATATTTTTTGTACATGAAGGTACCCCATGGAAAAATAAAAGCCATTTTTTGTTGGTATTTCAGCTTGATATGGATTTGATTGTATCTGGAAAAACCATCCATAAATGAAAAAACTTCACTACTTGCACAATTCAGATTCATACGCATGGGTAGGGTAGAAAATCCCAAACCCCTATCAACACCGGCACAGCACGGGGGCCAAGAGGTGGTATTGACAGAAGTCCCTAGATGCGTAAAAATCCTATTCTAGTCTTGAACAAGGAATCAGAGGGTTATTTCCTCAGTCCAGGTCTTCACGTGGCCTCATGCTTAACTCTTGTGTGAGAGGAGATTCCCAGATGCACTCAATATATAGGAGGATTTACCTAGTGATTGGCCAACTACGTCTGAAGTCAAATACTTATGGACATTTAAAACTCCCTAGTCCACAAGTCTAACCTAGTTATTTGGTGTAAGAGCCTAAAAAAGAAAACTTACTAATAATTTTTAATTATGTTGTTATTTTTAATGGGTTGTTATTAGTCAGAGGTAATGGCGTGAAACTTGTATGGTGTTATGGACGGAAAAAGAAAGCAAAAACTGATGTAAAAATAAAATTTTCAAAGAAAATGGCAACTACTATGCCAATTTTCTTTTTCTTTTCTTGTAAAATGAAAGGTAATGAATTTAAACTAAGCATGAGAAACTACAAGACTTTCATTTTTTAATTTTTCTTAAAAATAATGAAAATCTCACTAGATGCAACCTAATGCAAAAAGTATAAAAAAAAATTCTTTTCTTTTCAAAACTTTTTCAAAAATTATAAATGCAACTAAATGCAAACTTGGGTAAATTTGACTAATCTAAGAATATGACAGTGAATGATGTAAAGAATATCCCAAAGCAACACACTTCAATCGACAAGAAGAAATGGAACAAACCCTAACCTTGGCAGAACTAGCAAACTCAAAAGCTTAATAGATCCACAAAAAGAGAATGACAAACTCAGACTACAATCAACAGTGCAGAGCATAAAGTATTCAAAGGACTTGATCACTAACCTAGAACACAAGCATTCAACCCAAAAGCGATGTAGGAGGATCAACAACACTCACAAATGAAGAAAATTTAAACACAACGAACCCAAGGACTTGAAAGATCAAGCACAGTGTGATGTATAGACCCAAGACTCATAGAGTCATGTCAGAAACAGAACCCTCACAAGCAATCAAAAGGCCAAAATATAGGGACAAGAAAACCCTAATGAACCCAAATAAAGCTACAAGAAACACACGACTGTCTATAAGGACAACCCACATGTGACACGCAACTATCTATAATGCAACCCACGTGTACAAGGTGACACACACGACTGTCAACAAGACAACCCACATGTACTGCTAAATTTTTCAAAGAAAAAAGGGACTAGCAGATAGGCTCTAAACATGCCAAACTAAAAATCAAAGGCAGAAAGAAGACAAAACATAACCAGAAACAAGAAGAAACAAAGACTGGTCAGGGAACCTAAAGAACAGACCCACAACAGGCTGGGCTCCCCAATGGAGTCACCAGTTCTGTTGTTCAGGAAAACATACCCTTATAACCTAGGGTCTCTAGGGTTACCAACTTACTAAGATACACTTGTAGACAATTAGCTATGCAAGAATTGAAATAGGAATAGGAAGAAAACTTTACAAACCTGGTTTATAACGGTTGATCCAAGCCTTTTCTTCTCCTCTTCCAATTGCTTCCACAACTTCTATGGCTTCTTCAATCACCTGCAAAGAACAAGTTCTTCCTGCAAATATCTTATATATATATTAATGGTTAATGAAAAATATATTCATAATGAAATTATAAGATAATTCAATAATCAACATATACAAGAATGCACAATATTGGAAGAAGAACTTTCTTTATTGATAAACAGAGAAAGGTGAGATTACAACCCAACTTCTGAAACAAGTACTCCTTCTGCAAACTAAGGATACTGAGTTTTGCTTCTCCAAGATGTCTGAAGGAATTCCACCAGCATAACTTTGCTCTTCTAGAATTGATTGATTAGCCCCATCCCCAGCCCTCTATTTATACATGGGGAAACAGAGAGGTTTCGAAGGTTAGGATGGTTAAGACAGTTGATATAGTTATGATTAAGGGCTCAACTGATATGTACTAATCATTTTTTATATTTTTTAACATCAAATTAAGGTACACGCGAGTATTGATATAGGCAAGTCACGTATGACACGCTCCTTGATTTAAGGAAACCCACGTATGCAATGTACACGCGAGTTGAAATGCACATACTCATGTGTGACATGCAAGTTGTTGTGAAAATAGTCACATGTGAAACCCTAATGTCCAAATGGAAATATACTCAGCTGGTCAAGAGATGATGTATGAACAGTCATGCCCATCTATAGTGTTTTGGCTACTTCAATCCATTTTGTCCTTTTGTGTCCTGACATATTGAATGCCAGTACTCGGATGGAGAAGTGCAATTTTACATGATAATAGTGCTTGACCTACCTAACCCACAACTAATATTGTTCCCTTGGATGCAAGTTGTAAGGATAAGAGGGAACAGTGTTCACCTTTGTCTCATTTTTTCCCTCAACGGTATTTATGGAGACTCCACTATATTTTAGTTCATTTATCTTAAACTAGGTTGTTGTTTGTTAAGTGGCTAATTTTTGGTGTCTCATTATTTTCTAGTGAATAGGTCCATACCATTCATCCTAGGAATTCATCCCCCAACCGATCACTTTATCCCTTTTAACAAATGCACGGATTTAGTGGCTTGGTTGCACTTTTAGTGTGCCCATCCCTTTTAAATATGTGCTATCATGCATGTAGATAGAGTTATTCTTGTGCAGTCATCCCTATTACTTCCCGCGCAATCTCTTTGTATTGAAATCGCACTACTACACACCATTGGGTGATTTTTCAGTCCTACTATGCACATGTCTATCTGATTCGCATGTGGTTTCATCTTTTATTTTATTTTTACCTATTTTTACACAAATTCACAACCCCAATGATTGTTCAATAATGGACTAGATATAATTAACTTCCAATAGTTTTATTATTCTCTAGTAATTATCCCACATAGCCCAAGATTAGGGGTTAGAGGAGTACTCCCTCAAAATATAACTAGGTAACCAGCCTTGAGGATTTTAACGGGCCTCAATGTTGTCACTAGTATTCAAGAGTTCTCATATTTCTTTGCTTACTTTAAATATTTAGTTGAAGTATTGTAAATCCACTTTTGTACACAAGCAAGGACCTAAATACTCTACTCTCCCAAAGTATTCTCTTTACATCGCATTCCATAATATCTAGGTGAATTAGACATGAGAGTGAAGTTTGAAATAGTTCCATTGCATACTTAGCTCATTATCATTTTATTTTGGAAGCACCATTAGTATCTTCAGAGTTCAAGTTACAATATCTGATTGTATTTGTTTTGAGATCTTTAGTTAATTTCCAAAATCAATTTTCTTACTTCACAGGTGTTTCCCACTCTGGGAATACAATAAACCCACTTCATAAATTAGGATAAAATCATTTTAATCATTTTTTATTAAATTCCTAACCAATATCCTAGATAGTTGGCATCCACTTGCACCACATGGTCAAAACTTTCCATATATACCCCAGGAGCTCTTTAATCTAGATTATGGTTTGATCTTTTCTACTTTATTGACTACTAGAATTAGTAACTATGCCTTCCTGCAGATTTTGTCTTTATTCTTCTTTTATCCAGCTTTTATGTGGATAAGATAAAGCTAGTCAACTAGGAAACTACTATCTTTTGTTGCCAACCCATCCTCCTTTATATTCTCTCCATATTCTAGGATTAGAATTATTTTCCATCATTCATGAAAAATCACTAATTTTTTTCCTAATTCATGGGGTCCTTGATTGATTTGGGAAGTGCTTTAGCCACCTATGGGGGTTTATCATATTTGGTAAGTCTAATTTATGAGTTAGTGTGAGTTGTCTTCAACCAACTCATTTTTCCTTTATAAGGTTGTATTAATATTGTAATAATCAATCAATTGATTATTGGTTCATCATCAATTCATTTGATCAATAATACTTGGAAAGATATTGGATCACTTCTCTTTTATCTAGTCTCTTATTCTTTTCTCTATTTTCCTTTTGCATACTTGTGAGAATTATCTTAGTAGCAAGATCTACCTCATGTTCTTTTTCTTTGCATCAAGGATCTTTTCTAATGGTATCAGAGATGCAATTTATACATGGTATCATAGCGCAAGGTTGTTCAAGTTCAACAGAGTTGAGGAGCTATATGTTCTCTCTATCAGAGAGAATCCAGTCTCCTATTCCTCTCTGGAGAAGAGCTTGTTATTAATCTTACAATATTTTATCCTAGTTTTATTTTTTTAGGTTGTAGAGAGTATCTCCTTGAGCACATAAACATATTAGTATGGATTATTCTTCAGCTATTATCCTGACTCCCTGCAACTATCATGATTGGAAATCCAAAATTGGCATTCTATTGCGCAGTAAGGGACTCTATAGAGTTTCTATGGCTTTAGAATATGAAACAAATTATGTTGTTGACAAAACTAAGTGGAATAATAGGTTGAATGAATCCTATGGATTTATTTTCCTCTCTATTTCTCCTAATATACTCTTTCATCTAGATGGTTTGACCACTCCAAACCAAGTATGGACCAAACTTGAGTTTCTCTTTGAAGTTCAATATGAGTTAAGAGTGCATCAGTTGCAGAATGATTTATTCTCATTGATTCCAAGCAGTTTCTTCACCAAATTAAAGTCACTTGTTCTATTTCTCAATCAATGTGGGATTGCAAAAAATGAATATAAATTGATCATTTCCATATTATCAAAATTTGGTCATGAATACTCGGTTTTTGTGTATTTGTTTCATTCTACTAGGCTTGTTATTTCTAATTGGAAAATTCCTTCTTTGAGTACATTCTTTGATTCACTAACAAAGTAGAAAGATAAATTGATCTAGATGGGTGCTCTTAGATATTCCAAGGGTAAGGACCATGCTCTCATATTTCAAGGAAGCAATAATATCAAATCCAAATAAAAGCAAATTGTGAAAGAGAAGAATCCAAAGTCAGATATTGAAGATGAAAGATTGAAGCCTATTGATGAAGGTTCAATGAAGAAAGTAAAAAAGAAAGGAAGTAAATCAAAGTGTTCTTATTGCAACAAGGGATTTCATCCCAAGAAGAAATGTTTCAAGAATAATATGGACATCATGTCTCAGCTTCTTGAGAAGCACAACATTGAAGTTTCAAATGAGCTAGAGAAATCTGATGATTCTTCAGAACACTGTCATAGTGCGCAGTTCCAAGGTGATATGAACTATGCATTCAGTCCCAGAGTTAAATCCTTTCCTTGTATCTCTAACATATATTTACTTTATATTTTAGAATAAAAAATACCAGTTTCTTTCCTTAATAATCCACCTATCAGTCTTCTATATTCATCTCTCAATGATTGTGTTTTTTCACTAGATCCTGACTTGTCTTTAAACATCTCTTCCTCACTTTATTCAAATGGTTATAATTTTGATTTAAAATCATATTTGTATTATGATATGCATGTAATGACACAATTAATACCACCATCCATACCATCTACCATACCTATGAATACTCATAAGACTATACAATCCCAAGTTCACTAGTTGATGCCTCATTGGTTTCCTATCAGTGTTACTTATATCAAATGGTTTGAAGTCTTACTTATTTTTCACTGGTTTTTTATATTGATGTTAGTAATCATTGGACTTATATTACACATGTTTGGATATGCTCTGACCACTTACAATTCAGATCTGAAGTCCATTCATCATTCATATTTTTACACTCATCAGATTTTCCCACACTAGTACATGTGCACATTTTTCCCACGTTAAATCGTCATTATTGCAACACTTTTTTGTTTCAATAGCGACAGAAGTCACCCCATATTTTAGTGGAAACATTTTCTTCACTAAAGATACACATAGAACCATTCATCGCCATGGATATTGGAAATATATGACACATGGCAGCCATGGACGTTGGCTTTCAAATCAGTTTCCATCGCTATCAAGACAAATATTTGTCGCTTTAGTGGCATACCATCATTCCTATACCAACAACCTACATGTGTATATCAATGGAATTTCTATATAAGCAATGAATTCCACATCACTATAGGGACGGTTAAGTATCACTAGAGCGACGTCCCACCATACACAAAGCAACGAGTTTGTCATACTAGCAACGATGTCTCTTCTCTATAGCAATGAAATATTGTTGCTAGGATAAAGAACTACCAAGTCATTTCCATCGCTACAGCGACGCTTTCTGAGTATTTTAACAAAAAAAATACACCACCATAAGCAGCGTCTAATCTATGAATACTTTCAATAGGTGGTGACCTCCAAAATGTTGTTATTGTTTGAATCATTTCACCACTGAATTGGATAGGTGAAATGGATTTTCAATGATTCCCTTTCACAACCTCATAATGACTATTTCTAGGTAGAAAAACATGATGAAATTGGAGAAACAATATTTTCATTATATTTGACAAGGTATGAAGTTTTTATTTTCTATTAAGAGAATAAGTTAAATGACAGGAACCCATACATCGCACTACTATGGAATTAGGATGGATAGAACAAGTCATTGATGCCTAATATTAAGTTCATTTCAATACCTACAATTCCAAATGAGTGAAAGGATATAATTGTGGCATAAATGTATCACAAAAGCTCTATTATATTACTCAAGGTTAATTAGTTGAACATTGTACAAGTTATGGATATTTTCATGAAACAAATAATATATTTAAAATCTCATGCCTGGTTGAATGGAATATAAGGGAGAACAAAATAACAACACAAAAAAATTTTAAAGGATACATATCTGTGCAGATTACCATTTCTAGCATATTAGCACTTTTTTGTACTAGGTTTATGTCGTTTAAGAGGTAAGAACCAATCACAATAATAAACAATGAAAACAAAACCATAAAATTTTTTATTCAAAGCATTTGCACACTAATGATTTCAATGTTGGACATTTTAGTTGTCATTGAATCCACATGAAGTAGTGAAGTGCCATAAAGTATCCATAAGTATAATGATAATGAGAAATTATTTAAGAGAATCGTAATCATGAATAACATTACAAAGTTGAAATTTGTGAAGCTTTGAAGTATTTATAAATTGAAGAAACTCACTCCCCAATGAATGGAGAAATGATTAAGAAAACTTAGACAATGATAACTAAAGGAGAGGATACAAGTAAACTTAAAAGTAGTGAAACATTAATAAAAAGAGTTGAAACCCCAAAATAAAATAAAAAACTATGGACAATAAAAGCAAAGAAAAAGTTATGACTTGAAAGAAGAATAAATGCACCTTACCTATTGATGTATCCTTGAGCGATGTTCCCTCGTGCATAAGAACCTCTCTCATGGGTGAGGCTTGATGAAGAGTCATGCTATGTTGAGTTGGAAATGGTTGTTAAATATGTTAGATATTTTATATATTAGCATAACTTTAATTTATTACAGAGAAAACAAAAATAGGATCAATAAAGGGTAACCATGCACGGAAAAAAAAAAGAGACATGGAGCAAACCTGGGTCTTGCCCGTGCATCCCAAAATCTTTTGAAATTGGAGCAAAAGTATCACCAATATCAACACCCTCTTTTTGAGAGAAGCCTTTTCCAACAAATCTAGCCTTCGAATTTACAAACTATAAGGATATAGAATCATCCTTGTATGTATCACTACAGTGCAATAAAATGATGCAATATTTTTGTGGAAAAGAAAAGCCATACCTCAATATCCTTCATGTCCAGCATGTCCCAAAAACAATGAGCTACAATAACCATTAAAGTACTGAAAATAATAGCAGTAATAACAATAGAAATATATATCATATCTAAACCAATTATAAACTCAACATCAAATATTAGGGAATAAATCCCTTATCCTCGGAAAAAATGATTCTATTAAACAAACTTCAACCGCTTAGCATTATGTTACTTGCATGAGACTAAACAAGGCCAACATACCTATGAAACGAGAGAACCTAAAACTAGAAAAGACCCTAGAAAATATCATCCAACCATCACAAATAAAAAACAGTAGAAGCACAGCAGTACGACCAACTCACAATAAAAAAATGACAGCAAAGTACTCCAAAAAATTCATATAAGGTAGTGTTATGGTGGATGGCACCTAAGGAGGGATATTAAGGTCAACGCAAGGGTGTAAAACAATCCTAAGGCATCACACTAGTCATCAACAAGTTGGACGTCAACATTTAAGGGTTGTATAGCTAAACGTTACCATGCAAGGGTCCATAACGAGTCACCACAAGGCTAACCATCACATACAAGTGAACATGCAAGTCAATGTAACATAACAAGGCAACGTGAAGTCATACTAAGATCATGCACATCAAGTCAGGGTGAGGGTAGGTTAACCGGCCTTCTCAACTATATGTGGTCATACGTATCATGTGTATCATGCAAATATTGGAATCTCATAATCATCATCATTGGATAAGGAATCTCCTCTGATCATCTCATCCTCCTCAGGTTAACACAGCAAGGGGTGGCCAACCCCTTGAGGATAACCATAGTCCTCAAAATATGTCACACATATTCAAAAATAATCCATGCAAAAAAGTGAACGAACATTTTGCATAAAAATTTTAAAAAGCACAAATATGTGGAAATTGAACCCAAATGGTAGAACAATTACACTCACAAAATTGCTAATCAAACATGCAAAATTCACACAAAAGGAGACTGAAATTGGAGCATAACACAATCCTATATTGAATAAGTGTACATCATCCAACCTCATCAAGTAATAGGATTTCCAAATATATAATTATATCAGATATTCGAAATCATAAGGATGTTATTCAAATTGGTCAAAAAGCAGGCTTACTAAAACTAGTCAAATCCCCCATATGTGGATAAAACACTTTCCAAATCTAAGAAGATGCTCACGAATTGGCTGAATCTGATATGCCAGCTGATAAGTGATGATGCATCAAATACATGCTTTTGGTTGAAGAAAAATAAGGAGTATGATGAAGGAAAAAAACAAGGTAGTTACTCCTAGACTCATTTTTCCCTTTTGCCTTAAAATTGTTGTAAAGCAAGGCAACTTTCAAAAAAAGAAAAACTACGCTTTTACTATTTTGGAATCAAATTAGAGTTGCTAAAAATGTTTCCAGGATGATTCCAAAGCTCTCCATGACCCATTTTTAGCATGTGTTGACTTCTAGGTGCAAGTGGAAGCCAACTAGCATAGTGAGGAATCTAGGAATCTAGGAATAAGACAAAAATGATTAATTAATGTCAAATATGGGTAACTGTGGGTTGATTATTCTAACACCCCCGCTTAAGCCTGAATTTATGAGTAAATTTTATAAAACTATAGGGCCTAGAAACAAGGTTTAGTCACCCTTTACATACTGCATGTCCATACAACCAAGGAAAGAGGCAAAAACCCAGTGGGAAAATCCTCCCTTAAACATGGACAAAAAACAAAAATTTTGGAAATATTGTTATCAATCATAATTCACCACATGATCATAAATCCCCAGTAGTGATTTGATATTACTGAAGGTCTTCTCACAAAACACCTTGGTGAATATGTCTGTTACTTTCTCTAAAGATGTGCAGTGGAGTAGAGCAATGGTACCATCATGCACAAGCTCCTTGATATAGTGCATATGGATCTCAATGTGCTTGGTTCGTTGTATTTGAACTAGGTAAATGGAGATTATAATGGTGCTTTAATTGTCATAATAGATGACAGTGGAATTCTTTGATTTGAAACCACATTCTCCAAGTATCCCCTTCAACCACAAACATTGAGTAGTTGCATTCACAACTCCTCTATACCCTGCCTATGTAGATGAGAGTGCTATGGAAATCTGCTTCTTACTTGACCAGATTATTAGACCATCTATAAGCCTGAACACATACCCTAAAGTAGACTTTTGATTTGTGTTGTCACCTGCCCAATCACTGTCAGTAAATCCAACTAGATCTAAGTCATATTTTTCTTTGTAGAAAATCCCATGAGTCCTTGTTCCTTGAACAAAGTTTAGGATACTCTTGGATTCTCTCCAATGCATCTCATGAGGCTGATACATGTATCTTGAAGCCACACCAACTGCCTAAGATAAGTCAGGTTGATTATGTGTAAGATAAAGAAAACACCCAATCAACTACCTATACAGTGTGTTATTTACCAAAGGAGAAGACCCTGCTTCCTCAAGCTTAACTCCTGAAAGGAAAGGAGTCTTTCTTGGCTTGAAATATTTCATACTAAACATGTTGAGAATATATGAATCATACTTGGACTGATGAAATTTGATTCCATGTTGGGATTGAGCAATTTCGAGACCCAAGAATTGGCTCAACAATCCCAAATCTGTCTTTGAAATCCTTCCAATCAATAGGTCATCCACATATAAAAAAATAATCATTATATAACCATGAATCATCTTCAAATAGACATTTATATCATACTTGCATCGAGCAAAATTCAATGACAACAGAAATCCATCAATCTTGGCATACCAAGCCCTGGGGGCTTGCTTAAGCCCATACAATGATTTATTTAACCTACACACTAAATATGGATTAGACACAAAACCTTCAGGTTTCTGCATATAAATCTCTTCATTTACATCTACATTTGAAAAAGCACACTTCACATCCATGTGATGTACTTCCCATTGCTTTGAAGCTGCAATGGCTAGAGCTAGTCTTATGGAGTCCATCTTTTCCACTAGTGAAAAGGTATCATTGTAATCAATACCATGAACTTCTGAGTATCACTTAGCCACCAGTATTGCCTTATATTTAAAAGGTGAACCATCAGCAGAAAATTTAATCTTATAAACCCACTTATCCTTTTCTAGCTTTCTCCCTAGGGGGAGATCAACTAGTTCCCATGTGTTGTTCTTCTAGAGCAAGCCGAATTATTCCTTCATGGATGCTTTCCATATTGGATCATCTGATGCATATTCATATGTCTAAGGATTATATTCAACCATCATATAACACTTCTCAGCAAAGAGTGGATCTTTCACACAAAGGGCACTCTCAAATTGAGATCTAGTCCTCCTAGTGTCACTAGGATTCCCAACTAGTTCCCTAGGTGCATCAATGGTCCTTGCTTCCAATTTTGGTCTTGTATGACTGTTAGGATATGTAAATTAAATCATCATTATTAGACATATCATAATCAGCAAAATCATTAGTCTCTTCACTTACAATCAGTGGTTGTGGTGATGAAGAGGACTCTCCAACTTCAATTGTTTCTAAAGGCTATTCTTCAAATTGAACACGTATTTCAATGAAAGATTTGTTAGTGATCAATTTTATCATATGTTACCCTTTCAAATATTCAAAATAACCAACAAATAGGCACTCTTGTCTTTGGGGTTGCAAATCCTTCCTCTTTTCAGTTGGAATTCTATCCCAAGCCTTTGAGCCAAAAATCCTAAAATGGGTCACATCTGGCTTGTGCCCACTCCAAGATTCAAAAGAAGTGATTCCATCAAGTTTCTTGTGTGGCACCCTATTATGGATATAGGATGCATAGTTTATAGCTTCATCCCAAAACTTTGTTGGCAAAGTTTTAGCCTTCATCATGGAAGTTACCATCTCCTTGAGTGATATGTTCTTTCTCTCAGCAACACCATTTTATTGTGGTGTGTAAGGAATAGAATGTTGCATCTGGATACCTAAATATTCATAATAATGGATGAAATCAAACTTGACATATTATACACCATTATCAGATCTGGGGATCTTGAGTTTCCTCCCAAATTGGTTCTCAACCAAGGCTCGAAAGACCTTGAAGAGGTCAAAAACTTCAGACTTGTGCTTTAGGAAGTAGACCCAACAATAACTGGAAAAATAATATATGAAGGTGAGTAGATATTTGGCTTGACTCATGGACATATGAGGGAATGTACCAGAAATGTCACTGTGGATTAACTCAAGGGGTGCATAGGTTCTCTCATGACTAGCTCTCTCATATTTGTGCTCGGGGTGTTTTCCTAGGATGCAACCTTGGAAGACTCCCTTAGAAAACTTAATATTTGGTAACTCTATGACCATATATTTGTCACTCATATTAGAAATATACTTATAGTTAATATGGCCAAATCTCTCATGCCAAAGCTTTGAGTATTGCATAAAATTGGAAAACTTTTATACCTTCGAAGTGTGATCCACAAAACCTTTTGATATGACTTCACCATTCGAAATCTATGAGATTTCAACTTCATTGGGGGAGAAGATGAATTTATTTGGATACCTGGTGTGATTCATCTGATACACTGATAAGATATTAGAGGCAAGACCTGGAACATACAACACATCTTTGAAGAAACCATGGTCAAGATCAATCCTTCCCTTCCCCATACTGTCAGTGAGAGAGTCATCTCCCAAGACAATTTTTGGACCTTTAGAAATGTCAAGAGAGGAGAAAGTATCCCTTGTTGAAACCATATGTAAGGAATCTCCAGAATCAATGATGAAGCTAGGTGAGCTTGAGGTGCTTGAAACCAAGGCATGTACTTTCTCCTTGTCTTCTGAATTTGATCCTCCTTCCTTCTTTCTTGCACAATAAGGAAGGGAGATGTTGTTCATCTCTATGAGTTGGGTCAACATGTCAATTTTATTCTTCATACAAGATCTCTCAGGATGATATCCCTTACAGTAGTATGCACACTTTCTCATTTCTCCTTTGTTCTTCTTCTTTTGGAAGTTCTTCTTAGAGCCTGAGGGCTCCTCTTGAGACTTTGACTTGTCTCTCTTTTACTCAGGTGGATTTTTGGATTTTTTCTTTCCCTTTGAATCCACCCTTGAATCTCTAGCAACCAAAGCTTTGTCTTTGGAAGGTTTTATGGTTCCCATCCTTACCAATTTATCTTGCTCTTGGGTGAGGGATTCCATGAACTCATCAAGCTTAGGCATCTTCCCGGCTCATGCTGTCAACATGGTGGCATGGAAAGTGTCATGTCCCCATTCCTTCGACCGGCGAGGAGGACGCGACTACAAGCTTCAAACACCTGGGCTAAGAGCCCCATGAACATGTGCTTTGCATAAAAAAATTGCATAAACAGCATGCTTAACAAATACTTTGAACTAAAATATGCACATATGCAATTTAATCATCATACACAGTGGAAACTAACAGCATTCATACATGCATGCATTCATCATGTTCATTTCATAAGATTAACAGTAACATGGTTGCAGAAGTAAAAATGGACAAGATGACTTATCTTAAGATGAATTCGTTCCGCAACCAACTACGTTGCTGCAACGTTCCACCCAACCATAGGCCAGCGAGCTCCTTAATATCTCAGCAACACTGCCACCCCCGAGCTGGGCATGATTCTCCAAGGAATAAGGGAACAACAGGCTTACACGTAGCCAAGGATACACAAGACACACAGCCAAGCCAACAGAGTTGGGTTTATCAGGCCATTAAGGAGCTGGAGAAGGCAAATTGCTAAGCTGGTGAGCTCATTACAAATCCAAGAACACCTACACCAGAACTAGCATGACCTCTAAGACACCCAAACACACCCAACACAAGGAATCAGTCCCTTCTCTGCTACACAGTCCCTTAGGCCCTACATTCCCTTCCAGTGCTATTCAGGGGTGATGGAGAAGAAGGCCAGCCCTCTAGCTCTATCTGTGTGGTTTCCAGCCACCAGGTTTATCAAGCAAAACTAAGCCCCCATCCCTGCTCCCAATACAGTCCGAAGACCAACCATTGCACTCAGGCAATCAATTTAGCTATCACAGGTTAAACCAAGGAAAATGACTTCAAACCATCTACAGCAGTCCCCAAACGTAACAGCAAACACAGCTCATGGCCTGTGGAAATTAACAGCCCCCGAAATGCATCAGTGGACGCGGTTCACAACGTGGGGAAAACTCAACCCGTCCTTGGGCAATGAAGTCACCAGGAAAACATACATAGACCATGCTGGGAAAGAGATTATAGTTCCCTAGCCTGGGCGTGAATGAAAACAACAACGCAGGACCCACGAATCAGTCTGTGAGGGAAGAATACAGCCAAAACCTCCGTAGATCCGCAGAGTAAAAATACTTGGATAAAAACTAGGAAAATCCTGTGCGTGGAAAACAATCCAACCCTGTGAGGAATGAACAGACAATGGAGGTCCTGCGTGAGGAAAAAAAGCTCTGTTTTTGTCCGTGGATGAACAAACAACAGGAAGGACACAAAAATTGGAAGTGTGTGAGCCTTAAGCACAGTCGTGGAGAGAGGAAGATCTGCGTGAGAGGATGAACAGCAAAATCGTGAGGGCGCGAAATGGGATGTGCGTGAGGTTTTTCCCTTGCCATTGTGAAGTCAAACGCTGTGGGTGGAGTGTGCGTGTGGGTGAGGACTGACAGTCCTGCCACCCCACTTCCAAGACCATAACTGCCTCAACCACCAGCAGCCTTTCTTAATGAAAGTGGTTGGAATAAAACAAAGGAAGAAGACATATGGGTTTTTCTTTCATTGGCCAAGGTTGACAATTTCCCCCACCCCTATCCTTGTGAAAATCATGCCCCTTTCTCATTTTAGTTGCCGCGATCATAGCTGGCCAGGTTCATTTTTAATTATAGATGCATATTTACATGATGACCGTCATAATATATGACGCATGCCCCGATATACCATCGGTGACAATTCAAATCCAAAACATAACATAACCGATCAATGGTGGGGCCTTGGCCTTTAGCTCCACACCCTGATCATTTAAAATTTATACATCATATACATCTAATGTAACGGGGTCAAAACCGGGGCATTACAGAAAGTCAAAACAAACACTGAGTAGTTAGGACCAAGCTTCAAGAGTATGGTCAATACTGGTTGATCATCCTTCTTTTCAATTCCACATTGTTTTAGCTACAAAACGAGGGCCTTAAACTTGGAAAAGTATAGTTGCAATGATTCGAAGCTGCTGGGACTCAAGGAGATCAATTCATTCTTGAGTTGATGTCCTCTCATCTCATATATATTCCCAAAAATTGTAGACACTGAGAGGGGGGGTGAATCAATGTAAAGTAATTTTACAACTTTTCTTGACCTGTCACACTTAACTACCAATTCATCATTTCATTATTCTACCAATCATTTCATAAACTTCATCATTCACATATCATAACATTTAACTCATCAGGAACCATAACACAGAAGAACACCACACTATATAAATTTGTAATCTTTTTATATTAGTTTTGGTTCGGCTACAACCGTTAGGCAAAATCAGCACCTACTGATACATAGAGCACCTACTCTACATCCAGTACCCAGCCTGGTTTTCTTAGACCCTGCTAAGAAGGGTTTGAGGTATACTAACCTCAAAAGAAAGACAAGCTTTCTTTTACAATACAGTATACTTGTGTCACACAAGAAATCTCTGTCACATCAAAGCTGCTCATCTTCTCTGCTCATCACATCAACTATTTGTCAATCTGCTTAACACTACTGCAATAGTCTTCTCAATATTCTCTTTTCATCTTCTGCTGGTCAACACTATTCATCACTACTGGTCAATCTATGTTGCTGGTCATCATCAATGCTGCTTATCATCTCTGCTCGGCACACATCAACTCTGCTAGTCCAAAACTGTTGGCCAATCAGCTCATAAACACTTCTTGCCATAACATCAGGATCTAAACATGTCATCATCAAGGTCTGATCATTATCAAGGTTTGTAACATAGAGTGTACATCCTCAACAAGATCAAATTATCTCATCATCGTCACAATTCATCATCAAGTTGATAGCTTTATCAACAAGGTCTGTCAAACATTAGTCTCCTTCATGTTGTGCACTTCTGCCTTTCAACCTTATATAAATGCTACCTTAGTTAGGGCATTCAAAACTCTGTCTGCAAAACATATCCACTTGGACTGTGGATAAAGCCTGCTTAATCAAGTTGAATATATGGTCTTTGGATACCCTCCTCTGCTGTTACCTTTGGACTTTTCACTTGACTACTAGGACCTTGAACTGTGTGTATCAAGATGCCACCTTCAATAATAATATGCTGAGATAAATCTTTGTTTTTCCTTTAACCTGGGTTAACTTTGGACTAAAAACAAGTTGTTTCCAGTACATCAAAATTCCACTCCACCACTGTAAAGTAATTACTTTGTCACTGTGCAAATGAATTACTTTGTCACTATGCAAAGGAATCACTAACACATCTCTGTCATTTTCTCTGTCATATCAATCTGATTAATTTACTTGACTGCTGCTTAAACAACTTGCCCTACTGTTGTCAATTTATGCTTGTCAATCCTCTGCTGACTTGATCAAATTCCAACTGTGGATGCTACAACAAGCTTTACACAGTCTTGAAAAGAGATCATCATCAGATATATCAGGGCATCATCACATCACTGTGCATCCATGAATGTTATACATACCTTCAACTTGCACCTTACATACAGACTTCAACAAGACTTGGACTATTCATTCTGTTGGGGCGCACACCTTAACGGTCCCTATTTCCGGTAACTCCACGGTTTTTGTGGAAGTTGTAAGCGGATTTATGACTCAAAATAGTCTTAGGGGTGTCGGGGTTGAGTCAAAGTCCTCTTTTTGTAATAATCCCATGGTTTAAGTCCAGGGTTTAGGGTTCGGGGTGCCCATGGTTTAAGCCCATGGTTTTGTAATAAGTGCGCTGTATAAATACGCACTCTTGTAAAGAAGTAAGGTTAGGCTTTTTGTGTAAGATGAATTGATGCGAAGCTAAGGCTATTTTGTATAAAAGGTTAAGTCCCAGCTCTGTGCATGGACGACCTCTGCAGCTATGTGCGTAGAGGGTTTTTGGGTGATTAAGGAAATCTGCAGCTGTGTGCGCAGAGGCCTGCAGCTGTGTGCGCGGCTTGAGGACTTGAAGGGATCTGCAGCTAAGTGCGCAAATCAGAACTGTGGTTTGTGTAGAAAGTTGAATAAAACACAGTTTTGTGGACGTAACCCCTACACTGGGGGTGAACCACGTTATATCTTGTGTCGTGGCTCTGTGTGTTGTTTCTGTCGTGTTCTTTCATGCATTAATATCTATATATCTGATAAGTAAAGATCGCTGCTAGATAATAACTTCGCTGTGAATTCCCAGTAAAGGGTTGCGCAAGGCACTATTTGTTTATCTAACCGCGAAGCTAAATAAGTGAATCTTAAGTTTTGTGGTTTATATTTATAATCTGTTAAAAGCTAAAGGTACAGTAATATCCCTCTTCTGCTTGCAGAAACCTGGTTCTGCGGCACCTCATAGCTGTTTCGGGTGAGACTGCAACCTGTTTGCAGGTTGTTTCCGAAAGGGCCAACACTGTGGGTCTTTTGTTGGTGTGAAGTTAAAGGTATAAAACCCAGGTCTGCCCTATTGCCCAACAAATTGGTTCCGTTGCCGGTTGAACTCAGTATCTGCTCAAGAGGGGTTTACGTCATACCTCAAGGGCTATCTTCTGGAGACCCTCTGTGAAGGAAATCGGTGATTGGCTTGACGAGACTTATCTGAAATTCGCTGAGCAAGAGAACAAAGATCCGCGTCGTAGTGCAAACGACTTTTTACAAAGGTATGTTTTTTGTGCTGTTTATGAAATTTTCTTTGGTAGTATCCACATAGAGTTGCACCAGTGGTTATCTAGGTTAACAGAGAGAAGGACGAACTTCCAAGAACGTCAGTTTCCTGCTTGGACCCCCGCGAGAATTAATATACTGAAAAGGGTGAAAAACGAGATATCCCGCGCTGTTGATTTCTGGACAACGCGAACCCTTGAAGCCTTGGTGACGGAGTTCGCCATCAACACGACCTTTAGTGAAGCCAAGCGGCAGTTTTTCAACGGACCCAGGGGTAAGTTTTTGAATTCATTTAGTTTAAGAATTAAAATGCTATTAGCTGAAAAAGGTATATTGCTCATTGAATCAGACTGTTAGATTTTGTATTACTAACCTATGTTTGCAAGTGAAAATACCTTCGACGAGCAAAGTGGTTTGCTGCGAAGTGGCAAAAGGTGCAAGCGAGATTTTGGCTCCTATTCCTAGGGTCATCCTACCGAGTATTCCCCTATAAATCCTGCAGATTCAGAACCCAAGGAAACCCCTTCTGTTGAAAACCCTCCCATAACCCCGCAGCGAAGACCTATTATCCCTGAGAACCCGTCGCAGTCTGAAAGTCACCCTAGCCCGAGTAGTCCTGTTGCAGGTCAGTCTACCCCAGTAAGTTCCCCCCCGCCTACTTCCAGTCCCCCTCCAACCCCCCCTAGATCCACCATGGCCCACATGCATGATGACATTAAGCTACCAGTTTTCAAAGGAATGGGATCAGAGGATCCAGAACAGTTTTGGTTTTTATGTGAAGCTGTATGGACTGCTAAGTCCATTACAGATCAAGATACAAAAAGAGCGCAGCTGGTTACTTCTTTCAAAGACCGTGCTCTGACCTGGTTCATGAAATTTTCCAGCACTCAAAACCATGCATTGCCTGATATAAAAGCAGCAATGATAAAGGAATTCAAGAAGCCGAAATCCGAGTCGCAGTGTATCACTGAATTGAAAGAGATTCAGCAGAGGCATGGAGAGTGAGTGTGGGACTTTGATCAAAGGTTCAAAGTTCTGCTAGACCAAGTCAGTTTCCCCATTGGACCTGCGCAGCACAAGGAATGGTTTATTGCAGCATTGCTACCACATATCAGAACTCCACTCATGCAACAGAAGGTTGTTGACCAGCAGGAGGCTCTGGAAATAGAGATGAAGCTTGAAACCGCTCGTGTCGACGACAACTCTGGTATTGCTCAAATCCAAGCGCAGTTGGCAGCGATGGCTCTGGAGCTTCGCGATATAAAGAAAGGAAAAACCGGTCGCGAAGAGGTTTGGTGCACACAATGTCGGACAGAAGGTCACGACAAGGAACAGTGCCCTATGGTAAGGAATTACCTAAATACTGGTGCGCCAAACCCATTCAACCCTACTGTTCTATATTGTGAGATCTGTCGAACAACTGGCCAGCATCGACCTGAGAATTGCTATCTGCTACAGAGGTATGTGCAAGTCCCCAAGAACCCTTACTGCAAATTCTATAAGTCCATAGGACATAATGAAGATGAGTGTCGCAGTTATGACCTCATGAAAGAACGCACCTACGATGCCTATCGGGTACAAAATGAGGGACCGAGTAATGATGGCTATGGATACCGCGGTGGTGCATCGGGTAGAGGTGGTTTTGGAGGCCGTGGTCGTGGTGGTATGGCTGGCAGAGGACACGGTCATGCAGTGTGTTATAATTGTAACCAGGCCAGACATCTAGCTCGCAACTATCGGAACCCCACTACGACATGTCGGTATTGCCGCGCAGTAGATCGTGTGATCGAGCAGTGCCCATAGTTAATAGCTAAGATTCAGGAAAGAAATAGTGACCCTACTCAGAATCTTCAGATGATTTCTGTCGAGCAAAGACCTGCCCCAGCCATTAATGTTGTTACCAGAAGTGGAGCTACGACGCATATACAGCCTGCTGAGAAACATCCTGACGAGGCTTGGGTTCATAAGGGCCCCGTGAAAGTCCCCACCTTTGATATTGAAAGAGAAAAGGAGACATTCATGGAAGCCAAGCAATATTTTGTGGATTCTCGCACAACAGTAGCACCTGTGCAGCCACATCAGCAGCAGTCGCCACCGCAAGAAGCTTCGACAGATAAAGTAAGTACATTGTCCTCCTTTTTACAGAGCTGTCTGAAACTTTTAAGAAATATGAATTCTTTAAGTGAGTTGCAGAAAGTTATTAGTTCCTGTGAACCTTAGCAAAGTTCTGGTCAGGAAAAACCTATTAATGGAGTCAGGAGAACTGGCAGGGAAATGAGATTGAATGCTCAGATAGGAGAGTATGATATGACTGATGTTATTCTGGATCTAGGAGCAGAGGTAAATGTCTTAACCAAACAAACCTGGGAACAAATGGGAAAACCTACCCTTGACTGGTCCCCTATACAGTTGAGATTATCCAATCAGTAGAAGATTGTGCCCCTAGGACGATTCCCTAATGTTCCAGTAGATATTGATGGCGTCTGTACTATAGCAGAATTCGAAGTTATTGAGATCATTGACGACAGCAATCCCTATCCAACCTTGTTAGGTATTGAGTGGGCAATGGCAAATGCTGCAGTTATTAACCTGAAGAAGAGACAGATGACTTTCAAAGGGAAAGATTTGAGTGTTATAGTCCCATTGGATCCTTCTCAAGGATAAAGGTACACAGAACCCCTCCGAGATGAAGATCAGGATGTGTTAGACCATATCTACAATATCACAGCGAAGGAAGAAGATTATGTTGACCCTAATGCCAAAGATATTATGGATTGGCAGTGTGACAGCTCCTGCACGACGAATTCAGATGATGGTCTAGAAAATTGGCAGAACAGATTATATGAGCTCCACGGCCACCATTGTGCAAGAGTTACCAAGTCTCTTAGATGGCTTAGCTCACAGACAAGACCCTTACCTGTTTTTTATGGTTTGACAGACCCAGAAGAGTTTATTTAGCAATTCTCAGCCCAGATACCAGACTCACAGAAAATGGAGACTTTGGATTCATCATTTAGAGCTACAGCAGCCAGATGGTGGACTGGCCATAGGAAGAACACTCCTAGTTGGAAAGCTTGTCAGCAGTTCCTTCTCCTGAGATTTATGGACCAGCCCCAGGAGATCCAAAGCAGTTTTGATGGAAATACTATCCCTCAGGAACATTTGGCACAATGCTACGACACATGGAAGCATGTACCTTAGGAAGAATGGGTACATCGGTTTGTGCATACTCTGGAACCGATAGCAAAGAATTGGTACGCGGAGGCTGAGCTTCACCAGGACACTGTAAGTCGGGATTGTCTTGTTGATAGTTTTGTGCATACCTTTTCTACTAATGAAGTTTGTCCAGCCTTAGATGCAGCTCTCCGGTTGGTTCATACTAAGGTATTGGATGATCAAGAAGTAGTAAAATACCGGCCTGATTGGAAAGCACAAGAAGTTCATGCAGTTGCACATTATAACCTCGCAATTGACGAGGGTGATGATCTACGCAATAGTGTTATTCCTCAGTCAGAAGCACACTGCGAGGTACACGGACCAGTAGTCGAAGCTCTTGATGTGACTCAGTCCCTGAAGACGTGGATAGTCAACATTCGATCAGAAGACCAGCCTAAGTGTGCTACCAGTGGAGATTATTGGGATGAAGACACTATAAGCAAAGCGACCCAACTTCTCCATGCGTGTCGGGACTTATGTCTGATGAAGTGCCTGGAAATAAGAGGAATCATTAAAGCCGTGGATGACATTTTGTCGTGGGTAGAAGCTCGACTTCCTATCGCAACTAGCGTCCAAAGGTGTCGAGTGTCTGTATTAGGGTGCAGCCACAACCTCTGCCTGTGCCGAAGAGAGAAAGGTCTGTCGGAGCTAAAAAAATGACCGCTAGAAGAAATCAAATTTGGCAGCGCCGGTATGTTCTCTGTATTAACTGCCTGTATTAATGTGATTATGGGAAACCTATCGCCGTTTGGACAAGATCTCTGTCCAATTTGGCACCATCAATGCACAGTTATGACAGATTTCATGGATAGATTCTATAAGAAGTCACTCATATCCGTGATGTTTGCATTCTTCAGCTTCTTGAATTTTCTAATTGCATCCATGTCAACCGATTGTGAGATCCAGGAACTGTTGAGAGATTTTGAGCAGACGGGTTTGCCGCACCTTTTCAACCAACCATCTGGATCTGCACCCCGTGAAGAAACTCCACCAACGCTGACTCAGCCCATTCAGACACGATCTTCCCGAAAGAAGTTCAAGCCTAAAGTGCGTTCTAAGCACAACGAAGACCGACACAAGCAATCAAGGAAAACGCCAGAAGACCCCGAGATGCCTCCGTCCAGTTCAGCAGAAGCCCCACCTGTAGAAGGTGAGAAAATTGCACCAAAGTGTCCCCCGTATATTCCACCAGTTCGACCAGGAGTTCAGCTACCTCGGAGGTCCAAGAAGTTCATAGTACGCACTCCTTCGTTGCCCCCAGGTGTGTAGTTGGTTGGGACCATGAAAGGAAAAATCGACCGGCTTAATTATGCCGACCACGACACAAATGATCGTGGAAAGTTTCCACAGTTTGCTCCAGCACGATACCTGCATTTTTTCAAATATCCAGAGACTGCTACGACAGTGTTGGAAGTAAAACAGTGGGCTGCTGGCTTGGATTGAGCTAGTCTACTAAATATGCTCGATGTTCCCCATTTTGGTCGCAGTACACAAGTGACCATAGTGGTCAAACACCTGCTGGCATTAGTACATGCCGGTCACTTATGGATAGGAGACAAGAAAATTCCTATTAATGGTGAGCTCATTCATAGGATCACAGCCTTACCAATAGCGGGGCCTGATCCGGGGACTGAATTTCCTTCAAAGCATGAGGATACGAAGCTCGCACAAAGCATGAAGGAACGCTTCGGCCTGACGAAGGGCAAATGAGGGTATCACACTTCTGCAATTCAAGAGCATAATATTCACTTCGCAGTTGAGCTTCTAGCATGCAAGCTCATGCAAAAGTGCAGACCATATGAAGTGCCTGCCCCGGTTATCAGAATTGCTGTGAACTGTGCCGAAGGATACATTTACAATTGGGCAGCATATATCGCAAAGGAATTCCTTGAAGACGTCCGCGATGCGCAGGATAAAGGTAGGCCCTTTCATTATTCATGGTTAATAGTCCTCATTGCCCTGGTAGGATGGCAAGAACCTATCGAGGCACAGTTTGTTGATATCCCTCCGGACCTGCCTGGTGCAGTGCGGTACGCCTCTCTGTGGGTTTCCCAGGATAAAACCCTACAGCAGATGACAAACTACGTATTTGATTTTTATATGATGAGTATCTTGTATGAGATTACAAAAACTCCTCAGCTCAGTAATGAGTTGTTCTCTCAATACCAGGGTGCAGCCCATTTCAGTGCCAACATGCATCATAGTTTCATCCAGGCCCACGCAGACCAAAAGCATCAATGGTTTAAGTTATCATATGTAGTAACCAAAGCCAACATCCTCACGGTTGTTCAACAGTGGCCGGCTGAATGGTCGAAGGACACAGGGACAAAACCCACCATTCATGTTCCCCCAGTTACCAATGTGGGTGCACGCCCTAGTCATACACAGCAACAAGAACCCCCTGAAGACAGTGAAGAACAAACTGAGTCGCAGCAGAGTGAAAGAAACCAGGGTGGAGATGAGGGAAATGAAGAAGAAGAGGAAGACTCAGCTCAAACTGCTTCAGACCCTAGTCGACAGGATAAGAGCAAGACGCCAGAGCCAAAGGAAGTGCACAAACACCACCCCCGAAAGAAAACGAAGGCGTCGAAGGACAAGAACATTGTCGAGGAGGCTAGCCTGACAAGTGAGGAGCTTGCTCATGCTCTATCGAAGTCCACAGAAGCTCTCACCCAGAAATGGTTAGAATTTGTAGATACACATCTCCAGGCCCTTACCGGTGTAGCAAAGCATGTTTCAGAGCTGAAGGACTTAGCGGAGAAATCACTGACTGGCGCTTCAGAGAGCAGTGCCCCAGTCGCCGCACAGCCAGACCTCAGGAAATGGCCGACCAGAGATAACAAAGGACAAGTATCTAGCACAGCTCTCATATTAATGGATGCAGCGTCTCCTTCGAAGATGAGTATGCAAGTTGGAATAGATTACACTAAGCTGTCCATGACGGAGCTACATCTCTGTCAGTCAGCAATTATGAAGGAAATCCAAGCACGAGACCAATATTCGCAAATGCAGTTAGAAAATATCATAAGTCAGCAGTGGGGCTTCGCAGCGCAGCTAGAGGTAGCAGAGCAGAGAAAGAGGGATGCAGAACGTAAGCGGATTACACTGGTACGAATTTTGGATGAAACATGCCGAAGTCTTCCTGACTTCGACGTGCAGTGGGTGGAAGAACCAGAACAAAGATTAGTCAGGCTGAAGGAATACGCACAGCAGTCTCGCAGCGAAATAGAGAAGCTCAAAGCGGAACATGAGGCTCAAATTTTGGAGCTTCAACTCCGCCTCACCCCGGAGAGCCCACCAGAGGTTAGGGAGCAACGCCGAGAAGACATTCAAGCCTCCGTAGCAAAAATATCAGATATTGTGAGGAGCGCAACAAAGCTACTAGAAGACAGTGTTGATGCCTGGAACACATTGCAGGAACATCCTGAAGTCGGACAGCTGCAAGAAACTATCAGGCATCGACAGACAGAGTTGGATGTAGTAAAAGTGGCAATTAAGACTCTGCCGCCTATGGAGAAAATGCTCAAGGTCAAGCGAAGCAACGAAATCCAGCAGGAAATTGAGTCGTGGAGGGCAAGAACAATAGAAGTGGAAAATTCTCTGTAGCCTCTTATCAGTGAAGCTTTTGAGTTGAGTACTACTGTCAACACCCAACTCAAAGTATTGAAGGAATATGATGCATTTGTGTAGGAAAAGGCCAACGAGACATCAGCCACCATATTGCAGGAGTTGGCCGAAAAGGAGCAAGCAGCTGACAACATTATGCGCAGTCTCAACAAGCAGTACACTCTCTTAGCCAAAAGAGTTCATGGACAAGAAGAATAGCAGAGTGTCCCGGGACGGGACACTGGTGAATCTTAGGGGCTTGTTGGGGCGCACACCTTAACGGTCCCTATTTTTGGTAACTCCACAGTTTTTGTGGAAGTTGTAAGCTGAGTTATGACTCAAAATAGTCTTAGGGGTGTCGGGGTTGAGTCAAAGTCCTCTTTTTGTAATAAACCCATGGTTTAAGTCCAGGGTTTAGGGTTCGGGGTGCCCATGGTTTAAGCCCATGGTTTTGTAATAAGTGCGCTGTATAAATTCACACTCTTGTAAAGAAGTAAGGTTAGCCTTTTTGTGTAAGATGAATTGATGCGAAGCTAAGGCTATTTTGTAAGAAAAGGTTGAGTCCCAGCTGTGTGCATGGACGACCTCTGCAGTTGTGTGCGCAGAGGGTTTTTGGGTGATTAAGGAAATCTGCAGCTGTGTGCGCAGAGGCCTGCAACTGTGTGCGTGGCTTGAGGACTTGAAGGGATCTGCAGCTGAGTGCGCAGATCAGAACTGTGGTTTTTGTAGAAAGTTGAATAAAACACAGTTCTGTGGACGTAACCCCTACACTGGGGGTGAACCACGTTATATCTTGTGTCGTGGTTCTGTGTGTTGTTTATGTCGTGTTCTTTCATGCACTAATATCTATATATCTGATAAGTAAATATCATTGCTAGATAATAACTTCGATGTGCATTCCCAGTAAAGGGTTACGCAAGGCACTGTTTGTTTATCTAACCGTGAAGCTAAATAAGTGAATGTTAAGTTCTATGATTTATATTTGTAATCTGTTAAAAGCTAAAGGTACAGTAATATCCCTCTTATGCTTGCAGAAACCTGGTTCTACGGCACCCCATAGCTGTTTCGGGTGAGATTGCAACCTGTTCGCAGGTTGTTGCCGAAAGGGCCAACATTGTGGGTCTTTTGTTGGTGCGACGTTAAAGGTATAAAACCTGGGTTTTACCTATTTCCCAACACATTCCTGCAGTCATCCTTTGACACAGTCCAACTAGTAGATGAATGCACAATCATCACTCAGTCTGTGGAAGTGTTTCAAGCCAAGCATCAACCTCGGTCAAAGGACTGGGACACGAGTGCTGAGTTAGCTAGCTTATCGTTCAGAGATATGAGGAGTATGCTGCTACAGGAATATCAGTCCGAATATGGTCACGATCTGCTGCATAATAATCACTAGAAACACTCTAGACACTCTTGGGAATGTTTGGATTCCACTACAGAGTTCATCCTTCAACTGAGGATGACTGCTATAGAGACGTTTCTCTAAATGATAACTCCAAAATCGGGCTGCTACAGGAAAAAGAAAATATCCAGTCTTCAAGCAAAGCCAAGTAAATAATTGTTACGGCACTCAATGCAACTTCTCTAAGCATGTAAATGGTGTATGGGACTGTCTGTGCGGCCTCCACAGAGAACTTAGCTGAACAATACTAGTGGACCAGCAAAAATGTGTTACTATAGCAGAGAGATAGTGGTCACTCTTCTTCAAATCATGGTATTCTCCTTTGATTTCTCCCATGGAAGTGACTGGAGTAATACTGTGTCAGCCCTTCCTAGTCACACAGTCCTCTTCTTTGATGGGTGTGCCCTCTTCTTCACACTATGTTCAATAGTTGTGCCCTCTACATTGAATGAACTCTTCATCCTCAAGTGCACCCTCAACAGACGTCCAATAACCACTAGAAAAATTCCATTCTAAAACTCAGATCTGAAACAAATATAAATTCTCTTCACGGCAATGAAAAGCAAAGAGAAATCTAAGATGATCCCTCCTCAATCTATGTGTCTGGGCACACCCTTTTTATTGCTGGTGCTGCAACAAATTCAGACTACTTCTTGCAACGAAATATGGGTATGTTTCAAGTGCTTAAAAAGATGTCATTATCCACCTTAACGTCTGCAGCAAATTTCAAACTGCTACAGAAAAACACACACAAAAAAAAATGGCTTGACTGCTCCCACGAAATTTCCAGTCTGCTGCTCATCTCCTGCTATAACCTTCGTTCCTGAGGTAGCCTCAGTAAACATCCGAAAATCAGAGCTAACCCCGAAATTTTTGTATTTTAAATGAGGTCGTTGATAGGGGTATTTATACCCATTTTCCCTAATGTCTTGAGGCCGACCTGATATATTTTTTTAAATTTGGAGCCGACATGAGCATGTTTTATAATAGTTCAGACTTGTTCCCTTTTGTTTGGGGTATGCTTCCTCTGGAAATAATCCTTTACTAATACCATGGTTTGAAGTATCTGCTTTTTGATAAATTCCATCCTCTTCAGTACTGACAAGCAAGGCCACAAAACTAGTACATGCAAACTCATCAACAAAGCTGGAACTTGACAGAATACCAAAAACTGGATAAGATGGGGGCATGATGTCATGGTCAATCAGGATCTTGCCAAAGAGTTGTACTTCATGTTATTGAGACATACCCATATCATTGTTAACCATCAAAGGCAATGCATCATGAGACAAGTCATCAACTGAACTTCCTGTTTGTCCAAAGGCATAAATAGATGCCTCAACTCTATTACAAGATCTACCTAATCCCATCTCACCCCATCTTGTTGTAGATGTACTCAAAGGAATACATTGTTCAAATCCAACTGTAGAAAAGCAAGAATTTGAAGCAGTTTCTACCAGTTTCTTACCCATGACTCTCTATTCCATAGTAGGAAACTTAAGATGAACATCCCCATCATGATTAAGAGTGGTATACTCTTCTAGAAGATTAGCTGATCCACCTTCCAGTGCATTGCGCCCAGACGTAGGCGTTGACATTTGGTTCAGATGCTTGCATGGAATCAGTAAGAATGCCTACGTCTCCCAGTCAGACTCTGCAAGGGTTGAATCCAGAAAAAATTTTGAATGCTCTGAAGTTGTCATGCCGTCCACAAGACTCTGTGACTCACGTTTAGTTCCCATGTCTAAATGATCTTGGACGTTTGACATGGGTGAAAGGAGCCTCCATAACATTTAAATGAATTGAAGAGTCTTTGCTAAAGTCTGCTCACATCAATCAAAAGAAACGTCTACTGTATGTTTGTTTGCCTCTTAAACCCTAGCCATAGGATACTTTCCTTTACAACAGAACTGGGGTTGAAAGAGAGATGCACAATGTTCAGCAAGCATATATAAGCAAGATCAGAGATGAGAAAGGTCCATGCCTGAATATTTGAA